>CM065727.1:5444856-5459856 GCA_033310375.1 Conus canariensis
ATGACAAGCTACTGATAGAGAATGAAGAAGTCCTGAAGAGGTGGACAGAATACTGTGAGGGCCTCTACAATTACCAGCTCAACCCAGACACATCCATTTTGCAGGACAACCAACGACCCGCAAACAGTGAGAACGGTCTCCAAGTACTGAAAGAGGAGGTTGAGGCCGCGATACAGAGTCTGAAGCCAGGGAGATCCCCAGGAGTGGACAATGTCCCAGCTGAGCTTGTGAAACACGGAGGGAAAGAGACCACAGAGGCACTAACAATGCTATGTCAGAAGATCTGGACAGAAAAGAAGTGGCCAACAGAGTGGACCCAGTCATTGGTGATTCCCTTACCCAAGAAAGGCAACCTCAAACAATGCCAAAATTACAGGACTTTAAGTCTGATCAGCCACCCCAGCAGTCATGCTTCGCATCATCCTCAACCGACTGAAATCCAAGGCTGAGGAACTGCTATCAGAAGAACAAGCAGGTTTTAGAAGAGGGCAGAGCACTGTGGAACAAATTTTCAACTGCCGAGTCCTGATTGAAAAGCATCTACAACACCAAAAGGACCTCTTCCACAACTTCATCGACTTTAAGAAGGCATTCGACCGGGTGTGGCACAACGGCCTATGGCAGGTTCTCAGAGACTTCAACATTGATGAGAGGCTCGTCCAAGTCATCCAGGCCCTCTTCAAACACTCCAGCAGCACAGTACTTCTCAATAGCCAGCAGGGCCAGTTCTTCCCGACCACAGTCGGAGTCAGGCAAGGATGCCTATTATCTCCAGTCCTTTTCGACATCTTTCTGGAGAGAATCATGCAAGAGACCCTCGAAGAACACCACACCTCCATCAGCATTGGCGGCAGGCCGGTCTGCAACCTTCGTTTCGCAGACGATATCGACCTCATGGGGGGCAGCAACACCGAGCTCCAGGATCTTACAAACAGACTTGTCACAAGAGCAAGTGCCTACGGCATGGAGGTCAGCACAGAGAAGTCAAAGGTCATGGTCAACAGCACGACTAACAGCAGTGCCAACATAACCATGAATGGTGAGCCCCTGGAAGAAGTGACCAGCTTCAGGTACTTGGGAGCACCCCTGTCCATAGATGGCACCTGCACAGCAGAAATTCGAATCAGGATCAACTCCGCATCAGCAGCGATGGCCAGACTGAACAGAGTGTGGAAGAGCAACATCAAATTCCACACAAAATTCCGGCTCTACAAGTCACTAGTGGTCTCCATCCTCTTATATGGTTGCGAGACATGGACACTGATGGCCGAAACAAAAAGAAGAATCCAGGCGTTTGAGACCAGGTGCCTGAGGAAACTACTCCGCATCTCCTACAAAGAACACAAGACCAATGATCATGTGCGGAACCTGGTCACTAACCTAGCTGGGCCCTACGAACCACTTCTGGCAACCGTCAAACGACGGAAGATGGCATGGTTTGGCCACGTCATTCGTCACAACACCCTCTCCAAAACCATCCTTCAAGGTACCGTTGAAGGAGGGCGCAGACGAGGACGGCAGAGAAAGAGCTGGTCAGACAATATAAAGGACTGGACCAAAATGACCATGCCAGATCTCCTCAAGACAGCCACCAACAGAAGAGCCTGGAGAGAAACGGCGGCTGCCTCACTACGTCCCCCAACGACCGCAGCGGTCAGGGGAATGACTGACTGACTGATATTTCAGAGCACTTGAAAATCCCCCAAACCAACTAAACGCGGCGGTCAAAGAAACAAAAGGCACTCGCCTAGGACGTGGAAAATCATGGATTGGACAGGCAGAAAACAAAGTACAGCTTGTGTGCCAGTTAAGCAGAACTTAAAAGAAACGAAGGAATGGGAAAAGTATCCAGACCACTTCGAACACCTCTACTAAACTGCCATCACTGAAACTTAGAAGAGACTGTCGAGAATGACCAGAAGGCTAAACCAAAGCAAATATTGAAATGCAGGTAGAAAACCTTGGCAAAAAAAAGAACAGTTCCGTCACCAAAGATAAGTCAGGCTGGGAATAAACAGTGAAGCAAAATGGCCGAAATATCCAGGAAGACAATGGTGCATACAGATTAACAACTTCATTCTAACAATGGAGGTAGAAACAGTAACATAAGCACTCCACTGGCTCCCATCCACAGACCACTTTAAAACTCAACAAGCCATGATATTGACTGACTCCATGAACCTACTTCAAAACGTGGAGAGTGGAATGGGAAGCTCTGCCTGGCATGAAGTAATGCACAACCTTCCATTGGATAGACTCATATGGATGTACTGCCCTGGACATGCAGGAGTTAAAAGAAATGAGAGAGCAGACACACTGGCAGGCAAGGCAACGATAAGAACTGGATTACAGCTTGGCCGATCTGATCTGAAAAGAAATGTAAAGTATCACATCAACAAACAAAAGCAAAACCACTATAATATAGACCATCTTTCAGATCTGAACATCAAGAGAGGAAGTAGCCGCACATAACCAACAAGAAAAATTGAAATAATCCAAGGCCAACACTACGCAAACTCCTTGAGATTGGGGCAAAACTCGTGCGGCGCCTTTCCAATAACAGACACAAACAATCAAAGACGTGAACTGAGATAAGACTTTGGATTTCTAGAGGACCCCAGTGTATAGTGTAGAAGTGTGCACACTGGTGGGTGTGCATCAGTGGGGCGACGCAGGTGTGTAAATTGGAGAGTCCATGTGAGCGGGTATGCGTTGGTCTACTCCTTGTCGTGGTGTGGGAGCTTGTGTACCTCTATGACCCAGAGAGCTATGCCAGCGGGAGCTGTATGCTACTGGTAGGGCCACCCAAGCTGGACAGGTCGAAGGGTAGAGGTCAGACTAATGTAGACCAATTCACCCAGAGGTTAAACGGGTTTGTGTAGGGCTAACACCCCTTCTTGGGCAGATGGGGCTCATTAGTCTGGGAAGACTGCCCACCTAAGAGAAGGAAAACTCTTATCTCAAACCTTCGCTGCCTTGCGGCTATACCCACTCTTAGGAAAGGCTTCGGGAGTCAACCCTGAGGAAAATCAAGAGTCGGAGTCCCCAAGGCAGTCCAAAGCTGTATACAGCAACGTTCTGGCAACTCCTGCGACGGCACTGGAACCATGTGTATCGGCGTTTGCCTTTCCAATGGACCATTCCAGCGACGTGGAGGGGGGGGGGGGGGGTCTGCTGCATGGGTAACAGCTTGCCCTCCATACTTACTTACCCAGGCTTTGCGCTCTGGAGAGGTCACTCCAGCTTAGCTTTGCAGCGTCGACAAAACACGGGAAGTAGCAGTCTACCGGTTATAAGTCTGCATACTCAACTGGCGTAGAGTCAGACGCCAGTGGCTGCTTCCGACGGTGGGAGAGGTCATCGCATCTCACTGGGCAGCTACCACCCACCTTAAGCTGGGCAGTCCCCAGCCAGTAAGGTGCTGCCCCGCCACGGTCCGTTAGCCTCACTGGGTTCGTGGGGTTTAGGGTGAAAACCGACAAGCGGATCGATAACTGTGCACCAGGCAACAGAAAAATGAAAACTTCCGCCCTGAAATTGGGTACGTGGAACGTAAGGACAACGACACCAGGCTTTTCTGACGACCTGCAGGAAGTAAACGATGTTCGCAAGACAGCCGTCATCGACAGAGAACTGAGCAGACTGCAGATGGACATTGTCGCCCTTCAAGAAACCAGGCTCCCAGAAACAGGATCTGTGAGGGAGAGAGACTTCACCCTGTTCTGGCAGGGCAAACCATCAGACGAGGTCAGAGAACACGGCGTGGGATTCGCAGTTAGAAACAGATTATTGGAGTCCATAACCCCACTAGTAGAAGGAACAGAACGAATCCTGTCTCTCCGACTCCAAACATCATCAGGACCAGTCTAATTAGTGGCTACGCACCAACTTTGGCATCCACAGCAGAAGCAAAAGACAAGTTTTATGACGACCTCAGTGCTGCTATAAGGAGAATTCCCGACAGAGAATTACTGTTCATCGCAGGCGATTTCAACGCCAGAGTAGGTGTCGATCACAACTCCTGGCCCACCTGCTTGGGTCAGTTCGGCACTGGGAAAATGAACGAGAATGGCCAGCGCCTGCTAGAGCTCTGCTGTCATCATGAGTTGTGCGTCAGTAACACCTTCTTCAACACGAAGCCTCAGCATCGAGTCTCCTGGAGACACCCTTGATCCAACACTGGCATCAGCTCGATCTGATCCTCACCAGACGTGTCAACCTTTCCAGCATCAAGATCACTCGCAGCTACCAGAGCGCCGATTGTGACACTGACCACTCTTTGGTGTGCAGCAAAGTGAAGCTCTGCGCGAAGAGACTGCACAGTACGAGAAAGGAGGGCCGGCCTCGCATCGACACCAGCAAAACACGCGATCAAAGAAGTGGAGGAGTTTGCGCGCGTGTTGGAGGATTCTCTCCCTGGCCCACCCACTGCAAATGCCCAAGACCGATGGGAACACTTCAGAGATGCTGTCTACAACGCCGCCATGTCCACCTTTGGCAAAAAGACCAGCAAGTCAGCTGATTGGTTCGAAGCCCATTGAGAAGAAATGACACCAGTCATCGAGGCCAAGAGAAACGCCCTGACAGCATACAAAACCAATCCCAGTGAGCAGAACCTCCAGGTTCTCTGTGCTGCTCGCAGCAAAGTTCAGCAGTGTGCCAGGCAATGCGCCAATGATTACTGGCTTCAGCTCTGCTCCCAGATTCAGATCGCAGCTGACACAGGCAACATTAAGGCGATGTATGACGGCATCAAGCAGGCATTGGGCCCAACGCAAAGAAAACTGCCCCTTTGAAATCAGCTACAGGGGAGGTGATTCAGGACAGAGAACAACAGATGGAGCGCTGGGTAGAACACTACACTGAGCTATATGCAAGGGAAAATGTAGTCACAGAAGACGCCCTGAATGCCATAGAGCGCCTACCAGAGCTGGAAGAGCTTGACAGAGAACCAACCATAGACGAACTCAACGAAGACCTGGACTCTCTTGCCTCTGGCAAGGCACCAGGGAAAGAAGGTATTCCTGCCGAAGTACTGAAGTGCTGTAAAGAGACACTTATCACCGAGTTGCATGAAATCCTCTGCCTCTGTTGGAGTGAAGGCGAAGTACCACAAGACATGAGGGATGCTACCGTCGTCACACTGTACAAAAACAAAGGTGACAGAAACGATTGCAATAATTATCGTGGCATATCCCTCCTTAGTATCGTTGGGAAGGTCTTTGCACGAGTAGTACTGAAGAGGCTCCAAGTACTTGCAGAGCAAGTTTATCCTGAATCGCAGTGCGGTTTCCGTGCCAACAGATCCACTATAGATATGATCTTCTCCCTTAAACAACTTCAGGAGAAATGTAGGGAGCAAAGGCAGCCACTCTTTATTGCCATCACAGATCTCACAAAGGCTTTCGATCTGGTCAGCAGGGATGGCCTCTTCAAGATCCTCCCCAAGATTGGATGTCCACCCAAACTTCTCAGCATCATCAGATCCTTCCACAAAGACATGAAAGGCACCGTCGTCTTTGACGGCTCAACATCAGCTGCCTTCAACATACGGAGCAGAGTGAAACAGGGTTGCGTCCTGGCTCCCACCCTGTTTGGAATCTTCTTTGCTGTGATGCTGAAACACGCATTTGGTCCTGCAGCTGAAGGAATCTACCTCCGAACCAGGACAGACGGAAAGCTCTTCAACCTCGCCAGACTAAGAGCCAAGACTAAAGTCAAGCTGAGGTGCCTGCGTGACTTCCTCTTTGCAGACGACGCAGCAGTAACCGCCCACTCAGCCGAGGACCTACAGCAGCTCATGACTCGATTCAGCGATGCCTGCCAAGACTTCGGGCTTACCATTAGCTTGAAGAAAACACAGGTCATGGGACAGGATGTTGACTCTCCCCCAGTCATCAGCATCAATGACCATGAACTGGATGTCGTCCATGACTTTGTTTATCTGGGCTCAACTATCTCAGACACCCTCTCACTTGACGCAGAGCTCAACAGGCGCATCGGCAAGGCAGCTACCACCATGACCAGATTGACAAAGAAAGCATGGAACAACAGCAAGCTGACTAAGCACACAAAGATCCAGATCTACAGAGCCTGCGTCGTGAGCACCCTCCTGTATGGCAGCGAGTCTTGGACTATGCGTGCCCGACAAGAGCAAAAGCTCAATGCTTTTCATATGCGTAGCCTCCGACGCATTCTGAACATCACCTGGCAGGACAAAGTCCCAAACACTGTCCTGGAAAGAGCCGGATGCACCAGCATGTACACGCTGCTGAAACAGAGACGTATGCGCTGGCTCGGCCATGTCGTGCGCATGGATGATGGACGGATCCCTAAAGACCTCCGCTATGGAGAACTTGTGCAGGGAAAACGTCCCACAGGCAGACCACAGCTGCGATTCAAAGACGTGTGCAAGAGGGACCTAAAAGCCTTGAACATCGGCCAGAACAACTGGGAAGTAACAGCCCTCGAACGGTCAGCCTGGAGACAGACTATGCAGAAAGGTCTCTCCAAGTTCGAAGAGACACTCGCTCAGCAGCACGGGGAAAAGAGAATGAGAAGAAAGGCTGCAGCCCAGGCAGACATACCAGCGTCAGACTTCATCTGTGCCCTCTGCCACAGGGACTGTCATTCCCGCGTCGGACTGGCCAGCCACACCCGTCGCTGTACCAGAATAGACACCTAGAGCGCAACTCCATAGTCTTCCGAGACTGAAGGATGCCTACAGTGTGTGTGGGGTGTGGTGTGTGTGTGTGTGTGTGTGTGTGTGTGTGTGTGTGTGTTATTGTTCTTGTTGTTCTTATTACTATGTTATCTTCTGAACATTCATTTCCCACAATCAAACACACACACACACACACACACACACACACACACACACACACACGCACGCACGCACGCTCACACATACACGCGCGCACACATATGCGTTCGCGCTTACGCGCACGCTCAAGCGTGCATGCGCACATACATACACACACACACGTGCTTACATACATGCACACACGTATACACACATGAACGCGCGTGCGCGAACGCGCACACAAACATGCGGATACGCCCATATACACAGGCCCATACACACATATATGTATACATACATATGCAGATGCGTGCGTGCAGGAGCATGCTCACACAAGCCCACAGATCACACACACGCATACACATGCACCTCGGCGCGCGCGGGCGTATACACACACTCAGACACAGACACAGACACAAAAGCACGCGAGCACACGCGCGTCCATTCGTACACACATGCACACGCATACGTACACGATTACACAGACCATTCACACACGCTCATGCACTCGCGCACCGCATACATTGGCACACACACACACACACACACACACACACACACACACACACACACACATGGGCCCGTGCCCACACACCCATGCACACACACACACACACACACACACACACACACACACACACACATACACACACACACTCACACACACACACACTCACACACACACACTCACACACACACACACACACGCGCGCGCGCGCGCACACACACACACACACTTACACACTGATAATAATGGCACATCCATTGCTAGGTAGGTACCCAACGTCTGACCAGCGCGCTGGGACAGTGCTTAGGTCAGACGTCTGCTGAGTCGTAGCCACGAGACCCTCTTCTTAAATTCCCTCATCCTAGTCATCAATTCGTATATCCATCAGATTTAAATCATGCGCAGTGTGGTCTCAAAACGTAGCGGATGTGGTGCAGCGTATATGGAACAGTCCGCCCGCAGTGACACCTCCTTGATGAAACTAAACTGAAACCCTGGAAGATTAACACACGGCCAGTGGATCTCGTTACATGGTCATCCAAGGTAATTTTCTTTTTTCTACCTTACGTCTGCAGTGATCCCTTAGCTCCGGCATCACGACCTGTAAACGACACCGGTGCACTGGAGCCTGTTGCGGACACAGCCACGAACTGACGACACTTCCTTCATTTAAAAGAAGAGGTGGAAGCGCCTGTATGCAAAGCAGGTAAGACAAGGTCATGTTGCTTATAGCCCAGCGACCGCAAAGGTATACAAAGGAGAAGCAAGGTATGGAGAGCAGACTCACTGACGGGCATTTATCAACAAAGGGTCTTAGGTGCATCCTCACTATCGGACAGCCAGAAGTCATTTCCAACAAAACCCTGTGAGAGAGAACCTAACAAAATTCTACAGGCACAGAGAAGAAGAAAAGGAAATGGGGCTGGGTTGGCCACACACTACGAAAGCCTCTCACCACCACCACAAGACAGGCACGCCAGTGGAACCCACAGGGGAAAAGGAAGACGAAACAACCTCCACAGACTTGGCACCGGTGCATGGATTCCGAAGTGAACAAGCCGAAATGACAAGGGCCCAGGTGAGGAGGTCGGCCCACAACCCAGTCCGCTGGAGGAGTGTTGCCGCAGTCCTACGTTCCCCAGGGAACTCAAAGGAAAGAAGAAGAAGAAGAAAGAAGAAGAAGAAGAAAGAAGAAGAGGAGAAGAAAAAGAAGAAGAAGAAGAAGAAGAAGAAGAAGAAGAGACGCACTGAAGCATACACGGTCTTTTACTTCTTCTTCTGCGGTCGATAATCGTTGATGCGTGTGTGTCCTGATTTATCCCTGAAACCTGCGCCATAGCAGACACACTCCATCTTCGACAGGCCGGATCAAGTTTTCTGTAGGGGGGCTTCTCCCTTAGCTCAAGACTAAAAAGTCCTGCCCTGTGAGCACAGGGGTGGTTTGTTCACTGGGGTGTCTACCCTGTGAGCACAGAGGGATGGTTTGTTCACTGGGGTGTCTACCCTGTGAGCAGAGGGATGGTTTGTTCACTGGGTGTCTACCCTGTGAGCACAGGGGATGGTTTGTTCACTGGGGTGTCTATCCTGTGAGCACAGGGGATGGTTTGTTCACTGGGGTGTCTACCCTGTGAGCACAGGGGGATGGTTTGTTCACCGGGGTGTCTACCCTGTGAGCACAGGGGATGGTTTGTTCACTGGGGTGTCTACCCTGTGAGCACAGGGGATGGTTTGTTCACTGGGGTGTCCTACCCCAGGGCTAAGAGTTTATAGCGCGGCTCTTGATCGCATGATGTTGATGTCGTAGGACATGGAGAAAACAATGCCGCCGGTTATCTCGCCCCATCCTGCTAGGAACATCGCCATTTGGTCCGGGACTGATTATGCGACCAGCAAGGACTAACTAATATCACAGCTAACTCTCATAATTGGGGGCAGAGCATCCCACTATCCGCCATCGGGGACCCGCCTGGCTGGAGATGGTCGCCCCTGCTCCAGACAGAGGGTCAGGAATGGTAAAGACACTGACAGCGGTCTGTCAAAGACTCTCCGCCAAAAGCCAGGCCCGAATGAACGGACACACACTGTGCTAACAATATCTTAATGAGAAAAAAAAAACACAGAACTTCCTCCCAACTTTTGAACAGCCACTTTGATCAGACGTCACATCAGTGACATGGATTTTCCTTCTACACAGCCTGTCACAGCATGTCCGACACCACTGTGATCTTATATACAGCATGTCCCACACCACTGTGATCTATACTACAGCATGTCCGACACCACTGTGATCTATACTACAGCATGTCCGACACCACTGTGATCTGTACTACAGCATGTCCCACACCACTGTGATCTGTACTACAGCATGTCCGACACCACTGTGATCTATACTACAGCATGTCCCACACCACTGTGATCTATAGTACAGCATGTCCCACACCACTGTGATCAATACTACAGCATGTCCTACACACTGTGATCTATACTACAGCATGTCCCACACCACCGTGATCTATACTACAGCATGTCCCACACCACTGTGATCTATACTACAGCATGTTCCACACCACTGTTATCTGTACTACAGCATGTCCCACACCACTGTGATCTGTACTACAGCATGTCCGACACCACTGTGATGCGTACTACAGCATGTCCGACACCACTGTGATCTTACTACAGCATGTCCCACACCACTGTGATCTGTACTACAGCATGCCGACACCACTGTGATCTATACTACAGCATGTCCGACACCACTGTGATCTGTACTACAGCATGTCCGACACCACTGTGATCTGTACTACAGCATGTCCGACACCACTGTGATCTGTACTACAGCATGTCCGACACCACTGTGATCTGTACTACAGCATGCCCGACACCACTGTGATCTATACTACAGCATGTCCGACACCACTGTGATCTGTACTACAGCATGTCCGACACCACTGTGATCTGTACTACAGCATGTCCACACCACTGTGATCTGTACTACAGCATGTCCGACACCACTGTGATCTGTACTACAGCATGTCCCACACCACTGTGATCTGTACTACAGCATGTCCGACACCACTGTGATCTGTACTACAGCATGTCCACACCACTGTGATCTGTACTACAGCATGTCCGACACCACTGTGATCTGTACTACAGCTTCTTCCACCAATCCACTGTGAAACTGTTGCATGTCATGAATACCTCGCGCTTTGACAACCACCACCTCATCTACACAGGCAACAAGTTTCTGAATTCGACAATGGTCTTTCCTGATTTTCCTCAACCACATAAGAAAACTTTGAGGTCAGGAGTCCCATACCTACAGCACGAAACTGTTATAAGGTTAGCCTTGACTCGAAGCACTAAGATATGGAAGGCGTAGCCCATCTCTCTTTCTAGCCGATTTAATCTTTCGGACCTGAATCAGATACCATGATAATGATAAATGATGATAATACAGGCATCTGAATAGTCCTTACTAATGGATCTAGGCCTCACAAAATTCTCTCTTCTCTCCCCCTCTCTCTCTCTCTTTTCTCACACACACACACACACAGAGTCACACACACACACACACACACACACACACACACACACACACACACACACACACACACACACTTACACACACACATACACACTCACACAAAAACTCTCTCTCTCTCAAACGCACACACACACACACACACACACAACACACACAACACACACACACACACACACACAAACACAACTCACACACACATACACACACTCACACACAAACACACACACCACACACACACACACACACACACACACACACACACACACACACACACAGCTGGAGAGACAGAGAGATTTCTCAAGCCTACCCCGCACGTGGCTCGAACTCACGACAATCAACTCCGAACACAAACGTTCTGAGCACTGGATCCCTCAAGGAAGCAGAGGAAGGTAATGATGGATCTCTTCGAACACAAACGTTCTGAGCACTGGATCCCTCAAGGAAGCAGAGGAAGGTAATGATGGATCTCTCCGAACACAAACATTCTGAGCACTGGATCCCTCAAGGAAGCAGAGGAGGATCATGATGGATCTCTCCGAACACAAACGTTCTGAGCACTGGATCCCTCAAGGAAGCAGAGGAGGATCATGATGGATCTCTCCGAACACAAACGTTCTGAGCATTGGATCCCTCAAGGAAGCAGAGGAGGATCATGATGGATCTCTCCGAACACAAACGTTCTGAGCACTGGATCTCTCAAGGAAGCAGAGGATGATCATGATGGATCTCAACTCCAATTAAAGAGTGGATAAACCTCCAATCAAGGAGTGGGATGAAAAAGAACGTTCTGAAGAGAAAGAAATGCCGGAAACCAAACGAGAAGTGGACAGGCACGGAGCGCTGGCTTCATCTTAAATTCTCTACATGGGAGGCAGGGATTTTAACTGCACCAAAGTAAGCGATCGTCATTTCATCGAAGGGCTGTTCAGGCTTCGTAGCCAGGTTGACAAACCGTACTGAAAAAAACGACAACAACAACAACAACAACGACAACAACATCCAAAAACCTTCGATATAGACGAAAACAGTTCTTCAAAACAAGGGAACCATCCTACATGTATTGAAAAACGCCTTCTAAAAATCAGCAAGAACTCTAAAATGAATGTTAGTTTCAAAGTGTGGTTACTGCAGGCGGCAACTGAAACAAGTATGGAAATTGCTAAGCCACCGAAGGCAAGAAACAAATTTGTTAGTTTCTTTCGTTCGGTGGGATAGTAATTTTTTCTTTTAAACTAAACGGAAAGAAAAGGGATTTTTTTTCAGAAGCAAAAAGAAAGACCCCCCCCCCCCCCCCCCCCTGCAGCATTTGATAAAGACACTGGCGGCGAAATTGACCTGAATAGTAATTCTTCTTAGAAGGTTTAAGTAATACATCCGCCAAACATGAACACACGAATCGCAAGACAAAACATGACGCGTTTCTACCTCTTAGGTCTTCTTCAGGCAAGAAAAACAATACTCAGGACAACGAAAATGAAGAACGAACAATTAACTCCAATCTTGCGCCGAATTTGACGAGATAAGTGACCCTAAGTCAGACGCCAACCCGCCCACCACCCCAGCACCCCCCCCCCCCCAACTCCCAGCCCCAGCCCCGTGGCCTGACCTGCTGGGCGGCATAGATGTCCCTGACGAAGAAGGTCTCCTTGGCCAGACTGCCCTCGCCCAGGATGTCCTTGATCTTCACGGCGCCGATCAGGTCGTGGCGGGAGAAGCGGTCGAAGTCGTAGATGCTGAACTGCAGCACGCGCTGCGACAGCTCCTCGTAGGTCACGGTGAAGGTGAAGGTCTCGTTGAACTCGGGGTTCAAGGTCTTGCGGTGGACCTTGGTCTGGTGCTTGTTCTTGCGGTCCGGCATGAGGTACACCTAGGATGGAAGCAGAGGAGGATAATGACGTAAGCAGGGGAGGATTGGGGGGATAATGATGGAAGCAGAGGAAGATTGGGGGGGGGGGGATAATGATGGAAGCAGTGGAGGATTGGGGGGATAATGATGGAACAGAGGAAGATTGGGGGATAATGATGGAAACAGAGGAGGATTGGGGGGATAATGATGTAAGCAGGGGAGGATTGGGGGGATAATGATGGAACAGATGAGGATTGGGGGGATAATGATGTAAGCAGGGGAGGATTGGGGGGATAATGATGGAAGCTAGGAGGATTGGGGGAGATAATATGAAGCAGGGGAGGATTGGGGGGATAATGATGGAAACAGAGGAGATTGGGGGGATAATGATGGAAACAGTAGGAGGATTGGGGGGATAATGATGTAAGCAGGGAGGATTGGGGGATAATGATGGAAGCAGAGGAGGATTGGGGGGATAATGATGGAAACAGAGGAGGATTGGGGGGTAGATGGAAGAAGGAGGATGGGGGGATAATGATGGAAGCAGAGGAGGATTGGGGGGGATAATGATGGAAGGAGGAGGATTGGGGGGATAATGATGGAAAGCAGAGGAGGATTGGGGGGATAATGATGGAAGCAGAGGAGGATTGGGGGATAATGATGGAAACAGAGGAGGATTGGGGGATAATGATGGAAGCAGAGGAGGATTGGGGGGATAATGATGGAAGCAGAGGAGGATTGGGGGGATAATGATGGAAGCAGAGGAGGATTGGGGGATAATGATGGAAACAGAGGAGGATTGGGGGGATAATGATGGAAGCAGAGAGGATTGGGGGATAATGAGGAACAGAGGAGGATTGGGGGATAATGATGGTAAGCAGGGAGGATTGGGGGGAATAATGATGGAAACAGAGGAGGATTGGGGGGATAATGATGGTAAGCAGGGAGGATTGGGGGGATAATGATGGAAGCAGAGGAGGATTGGGGGGATAATGATGGAAGCAGAGGAGGATTGGGGGATAATGATGGAAGCAGAGGATTGGGGGGGGATAATGATGGAAGCAGAGGAGGATTGGGGGGATAATGATGGAAGAGTGGAGGATTGGGGGGATAATGATGGAAGCAGAGGAGGATTGGGGGGATAATGATGGAAGCAGAGAGGATTGGGGGGGATAATGATGGAAGCAGGGAGGATTGGGGGGATAATGATGGAAGCAGAGGAGGATGGGGAGGGATAATGATGGAAGCAGAGGAGGATTGGGGGATAATGATGGAAGCAGAGGAGGATTGGGGGATAATGATGGAAGCAGAGGAGGATTGGGAGGGATAATGATGGAAGCAGAGGAGGATTGGGGAGGGATAATGATGGAAGCAGAGGAGGATTAGGGGGATAATGATGGAAGCAGAGGAGGATTGGGGGGATAATGATGGAAGTAGAGGAGGATTGGGGAAAATGATGGAAGCAGAGGAGGATTGGGGGATAATGATGGAAGCAGAGGATAGGGGAGGATAATGATGGAAGCAGAGGAGGATTGGGGAGGGATAATGATGGAAGCAGAGGAGGATTGGGGAGGAATAATGATGGAAGCAGAGGAGGATTGGGGGATAATGATGGAAGCAGAGGATGATTGGGAGATAATGATGGAAACAGAGGAGGATTAGGGGGATATTGATGGAAGCAGAGGAGGATTGGAGGGATAATGATGGAAGCAGAGGAGGATTGGGGGATAATGATGGAAGCAGAGGAGGATTGGGGGATAATGATGGAAGCAGAGGAGGATTGGGGATAATGATGGAAGCAGAGGAGGATTGGGGGATAATGATGGAGGCAGAGGATGATTGGGAGATAATGATGGAATCAGAGGAGGATTAGGGGGATAATGATGGAATCAGAGGAGGATTAGGGGGATGATGATGGAAGCAGAGGACGATAAGGGGATAATGATGGAAGTAGAGGAGGATAACGATGGAAGCAGAGGAGGATTGGGAGATAACGATGGAAGCAGAGGAGGATAATGATAAAAGCAGAGGAGGATTGGGAGATAACGATGGAAGCAGAGGACGATTAGGGGATAATGATGGAAGTAGAGGAGGATAATGACTGAAGCAGAGTAAAATTGGGGGATAACAGTGAAAGCAGAGGACGATTAGGGGACAATGATCGAAGCAGAGGAGGATAATGATGGTAGCAGAGGAGGAATGGGGGATACCGATGGAAGCAGAGGACGATTAGGGGATAATGATGGAAGTAGAGGAGGAATATGATGGAAGCAGAGGAGTATTGGGGGATAACG
>CM065727.1:5464856-5469856 GCA_033310375.1 Conus canariensis
ACGGTGATCATTTAAGAGTGAGCCATCTGTATATACCTTTAAATGATTTGGGTATTTATTCTCTAGGTACTGTCGGACTTCACTGTGCATAATATTTGGATTCTCATTCTTCTTCACATCACTGTAATCGATATCAAAATGTGGTTTATTTCTCTCTCAGGTAGGATAAGGAGAGAAGTACTTGCCGTGCATCAATATTATAAGAAACTACTTGCTGTGCATCAATATTATGAGAAACTACTTGCCGTGCATCAATATTACGAGAAACTACTTGCCGTGCATCAATATTATGAGAAACTACTTGCCGTGCATCAATATTACGAGAAACTACTTGCCGTGCATCAATATTATGAGAAACTACTTGCCGTGCATCAATATTATGAGAAACTACTTGCCGTGCATCAATATTATGAGAAACTACTTGCCGTGCATCAATATTATGAGAAACTACTTGCCGTTGCATCAATATTATAAGAAACTACTTGCTGTGCATCAATATCATGAGAAACTACTTGCTGTGCATCAGTATTATGAGAAACTACTTGCTGTGCATCAATATTATGAGAAACTACTTGCTGTGCATCAATATTATGAAGGCTATTTTAAGGAAAGCAGCATCTCGCACCGCTGCCCCATTCTGTGTGTGTGCGTGCGTGCGTGCGTGCGTGCGTACGTGTGTGTGTGTGTGTGTGTGTGTGTGTGTGTGTGTGTGTGTGTGTGTGTGTGTGTTCTCTTTCTCTTCTCCAATGTTATTCCTAATCGTGTAATTTCAGACCAGTGAAAAAAAGCCATTTTTAACTTGGTTAGAAACAGATTCCGCACAATAAAATGTTCCGGTGAAGAACCGTAAACTGATTCAGCCTTCAGTTTAAGATTCATCAAGATTATTGTCTGGTTGTTTTCCAACTCCTCGCTCATAGCATCTTCCTTTCTCCGTGTGAATCATGACCTCTGAAACAGAACTGTTATGGAAACAAAATTTTAAAAGGAGTTTTAAGTAACTCCGCCAGTTAACATGGACAGACAGATTACAAGACAAAACACGATGCGTTTCGACCTCTCTGGTCTTTTTCGGGCAAGAGAAACCACATTCAGGACAATGAAAACGAAGAACGAGCAATCACTTATCTACTCGATTTTGGTTCGTCTGTTTTGTTCGTGAATTTTGTTCAATTACTCCCCTTAATTTGGGGCAGAAGCCTAAACATGAATAAAACATCTGAATCTCTCTCTCTCTCTCTCTCTCTCATGTGCTCTCTCTCTCTCTCTCTCTCTCTCTCTCTCTCTCTCTCTCTCTCTCTCTCTCTCTCCCCTTTCGCGAGCACTGCATCTCAGTGAAGTTCGGAATATAATCTATAAGTACATTCCCATTTTGTCGCCGAAAAGATTCCCTTCTTTGCAATGTGACTGCGCTGTGGATGTTCGCTTCGTAAGGGCTTACTTACGATCGCTCCATGCGGACTGCAGTGGTGGGTCTGCCACTGTGCATCTGGGTGTGGTTGTGCATGGGGAACCCGCAGCTGGCGGTGTGGGACTGACAGCACAGAGTGGGAATTGAAGATCAGGCAGTGATTTAGGAAAAGGACTTCTGTGTACTGCTAATGGGTCATGGGTCGCGCGTGCGCGCGCTTGCAAACGCAAACACACACATGCATTCAGAGAGAGAGAGAGAGAAAAAAGAGAGAGAGAAAGAGAGAGAGAGACAGAGAGATGGAGACAGACAGAGAGAGACAGAGACAGAGAGAGAGAGAGAGAGAGAGAGAGAGAGAGAGAGACGCGATGACTGCAGATTTTGTGTGCATCTAAACCAACCTCCCCCTCCTCTCCCGGCTCTTTCATGATCTGCTTGTGTCTTTACTTAACTTCTTTCTAAAACCTACGACTCCAGGGCCCTGTCGCCTCATTTGGTCGACACGCACTGACGCCTGCTTGATGTAGCTGAAACCGGCGCAGACACTTTTACAATATTAATCTTCCCTGTATCTTATTCTTTCTGTCCAACATCGAGTTCGATCTAAAAACTCAGATGACATTAACCAAAATCAAGGCTGTCGAAAAACAACCAACCAACCAAAAACAAAACAAAACAAAAGACCCGCGATGTTAAAACCTGGTATGTCACGTGACCTGTCACGTGAGTGCGTTGAAACGTCGAGCGTCGATCATACATGTACCCCCCCCCCCCTCTCTCTCTCTTCCACCCCTGCCTGTTGGTCTGAGTATATGCACGCCGCGCTAACAAGGGAATAGAATCAGTGTACACACATGAAGTGATCAGAATTTCCAATGGGAGGGGAAGGTGTGGGTGTTTCTGCGGGACGGAGGCACAAGTGACTGTCCCGCCCTACCGGATCAGACTTCCCCTGGTAAAGGCCTCATCATTATGCGTCATGTTCTGTCTCAGCCTTTCCTCTGTGTGGGAGTAACGGAACTGTTTAAGAGACAAGGGGAGAGATGGGAACAGCAGGGAGGGAGGGAGAGATGGAGGGAGGGAGAGATGGAGGTAGAGAGAGAGAGAGAGAGAGAGAGAGAGAGACTCAAGACATTTAATTCATATTAGACCTCTGCCCATCATGAACGGGAATGTGTGTGTGTGTGTGTGTGTGTGTGTGTGTGTGTGGTGCGTGCGTGGTGCGGTGCGTGCGTGCGTGCGTGTGTGTGTGTGTGTGTGTGTGTGTGTGTGTGTGTGGGGAGAGAGAGAGAGAGAGAGAGAGAGAGAGAGAGAGAAGACAGAGAGAGAGAGAGAGAGGTTAATCTTTTTTAAAGTGTTTTGTTCGATGTTTTGACTTAAGGCTCGAAGTGCCCACAACAAATGCAAATACACGGAAAACAGGAAATCTCTTTTCTCCATCTTTCATCCGTTTCTGCTATGCCTATACCGCCACGTGACCAAAAACCATCTAAACGCTGACCACGGCACTACCATTGTCTCTTGAGAGTGAATATTCCGATCATTCTCGGCACCAGTCAGAGGACATTACTGAAACGGCGGAGCATAATACCTTTTCTTTTTTTTAGAAAAGGAATCAGGGGAAGAGAACGCCTGCCTTTCCAATGCAGAGTTACCTTTTCTTAGTTTACGAGTCGAGCAAATAGGTCTCGAGTGTCAAACATTTGATGTGAAGCGTACGCCGGCAGAACGATCGGGATAACGACAGTCTGCATTACATGCGTATTGTTTCGTACCCCTGTTTTGGCATTTTCTGTCTCTGGTTGAACTGTTAAACTGACTGATGCTTTGGGCATGACCATCAGCGGCATTGTCCCATGAACACAGCGGGATCACTCTCGTTGAGTCCAAGTAGTTATCTGCCTTGTAGATTTCCGAACACCATCTACTGAGCGGAAAATCCTCTGTGATTTGCAGCCCTTGCAGAGCATCTTTGCCTCGTTTGTACTGCAGATAAAGCGGGCTTGATAAGAAAAGGGGCTGATCCAGGGACTGGCTTGCGTAAACTTTGTTTTTTATCGTTGACTCTTTGTTTGCACATATAAGACTATGTGTGGAGCTTCTAGATTCTTCAAATTCTGTAACTCTCCCGCTGTTGTTACCATAAAACAGCGGTTTACGCGTGCTGCGAAATCTGTTGTCACATTCCCCTTTACTTTAACGTACATAATACTACTGAAACACAAAGACCGTGTAGTCATCATAAAAAATAATGATTATATACCCGTGTACGCGTTAGTTTCGTTCAGCCTTGCAGTCTGGAGAAATGCGATGTGTTCTATGTCCAAATTGAGATGGATGAAGTGCCTCTATAAATGAAGTGCTTCTGTGGATGAAGTGCCTGAATGGATGAATGAAGTGCTTTTATGAATGAAGTGGATTAAGTGCCATTATGGATGAAGTGCCTCTATGGATGAAGTGCCTCTATGGATGAAGTGCCTCTGTGAATGAAGTGCCTCTATGAATGAAGTGCCTCTGTGGATGAAGTGCCTCTATGGATGAAGTGCCTCTGTGAATGAAGTGCCTCTATGAATGAAGTGCCTCTGTGGATGAAGTGCCTCTATGAATGAAGTGCCTCTATGAATGAAGTGCCTCTATGACTGAAGTGGATAAAGTGCCTCTGTGAATGAAGTGCCTCTATGAATGAAGTGCCTCTATGGATGACGTAGAACTCATAGCCGTCTCGGCCTTTTCAAATGTAGTGTACGTGTATGTTCTCTATTACATGTATTTGTTGTATGATTGAACGTTATAGGATTTAGTTTTTGTAATGATACTTGAAAAATAAGTGAATGTCATACTCGTAGGATTAGGTTTTGTTAGTTATTGTAGTAATAGTATTTGTAGTTGGGTGTAAGGTGTACTACTGTATATGAGAAGGGTGAATGTAGTATGATTTTGTAAAGCGCTTAGAGAAATTCGTTTGATTAAGCACTATATAAGAAACCATTATTATTATTATCATTATGACGTGTCTTTATGAAGTGCCTCTATGGATGACGTGCCTCTATGGATGAAGTGGATGAAGTGCCTCTGTGGATGAAGTGCCTCTGTGGATGAAGTGCCTCTGTGGATGAAGTGCCTCTATGGATGAAGTGCCTGTATGGATGAAGTGCCTGTATGGATGAAGTGCCTCTGTGGATGAAGTGCCTGTATGGATGAAGTGCCTCTGTGGATGAAGTGCCTGTATGGATGAAGTGCCTGTATGAATGAAGTGCCTCTGTGGACGAAGTGCCTGTATGGATGAAGTGCCTCTGTGGATGAAGTGCCTCTGTGGATGAAGTGCCTGTATGGATGAAGTGCCTCTGTGGATGAAGTGCCTGTATGGATGAAGTGCCTCTGTGGATGAAGTGCCTGTATGGATGAAGTGCCTGTATGAATGAAGTGCCTCTGTGGACGAAGTGCCTGTATGGATGAAGTGCCTGTATGATGAAGTGCCTCTGTGGATGAAGTGCCTGTATGGATGAAGTGCCTGTATGAATGAAGTGCCTCTAAGGATGAAGTGCCTGTATGGATGAAGTGCCTGTATGAATGAAGTGCCTGTATGGAT
>CM065727.1:5474856-5489856 GCA_033310375.1 Conus canariensis
GAGGTATTGTTACAATCATCCCACAAAGCTGACCCATCTAGTGAGGTATTGTTACAATCATCCCACAATGCTGACCCATCTAGTGAGATATTGTTACAATTATCACACAATGCTGACCCATCTAGTGAGGTATTGTTACAATTACCCTACAATGCTGACCCATCTAGTGAGGTATTGTTACAATTATCCCAAAATGCTGACCCATCTAGTGAGGTATTGTTACAATTATCCAACAATGCTGACCCATCTAGTGAGGCATCGTTACAATTATCACACACTGACTGCTAACCTATTCAGTGAGGCATCGTTATGATTATGACACACTGACTGCTAACCTATTCAGTGAGGCATCGTTATGATTATGACACACTGACTGCTAACCTATTCAGTGAGGCATCGTTATGATTATGACACACTGACTGCTAACCTATTCAGTGAGGCATCGTTATGATTATCACACACTGACAGCTAACCTATTCAGTGAGGCATCGTTATGATTATCACACACTGACTGCTAACCTGTTCAGTGAGGCATCGTAATAATTATCACACACTGACTGCTAACCAATTCAGTGAGGCATCGCTACGATTATCACCCTATCGATACAATGATCACATACTGATTGTTAACCATCTAGTGAGGCATTACTACAATTATCACACACTGATTGCTAACTATTTAGTGAGGCATCACTATAATTATCACACACTGATTGCTAACTATTTAGTGAGGCATCGTTACAATCATCACACACTGACTGCTAACTATTCCACACCTGCCGACCCCAAAACTGTCTGTGGTGTATTTTCTCACATAAACAGGTGTATTTGAAAAAAGGTGTATTTCATTTCGTTTTGAAGCAGTTTCAATAAATACTAAAATCCAGTATTTATCAGTTTAGTCACATCAAGCGTTTTTCACAAACTAATGCGGTTGAGCCGTGCCGACTAGAAATGGCGCCAAGTACAAACGGTAGACCGGTACCGAATGCGCAGTCCCCATAAACAATATCCCGTGGTAAGAGTCCACAGATTCAGAATCCAAGCAATGCGCGATATAGTGTACAAAACAAGGCTTTGCTAGAATATTTGCTTGGCTTTTTTTTTTTCATTTGTGAGGTATATTGTCGTATTCAGTATAAAATGTCGTACAAAATACGTTAAAAGCACATAGATAGGCAGGTCTGCTATTCAGTGAGGTACCCATACACTTAGTACACAGTGACTACTAACACACCCAGTGATGCATTGTTACAATTATCACCCACTGACTGCTGCTGTTCTCTTTATTTTCTTTTCTAATTGACGCAACAGCGCAGTCCATGAAGCTACTTTGCGTTTTTTGTTTGTTTGTTTTTCTTATTTTTCCAAAATATTTGTTTTAAGTGCCCAACATGCTTTCTTCACGGGCAAAACATGTTTTTTTTCAAGTGCTTTTTCTATTTTTCTCCCCTTTTTTCGTATCATTTTCTTTGTTTTTAACGCCCCCCCCCCCCCATTCCATTTTGATTCTTACCATTTCACCAAATTAACATACAGAATTGAAACCTTAACTATGTAAGCGTTCAAAATATTTGCGCACCCACCTGTTTGTACAGTTCTGTCCTCCCACCTATTAATACAGCTCTGTGCACCCACCTGTTTGTACAGTTCTGTCCTCTCACCTGTTTGTACAGCTCTGTGCACCCATCTATTTCTACAGTTCTGTCCTCCCACCTGTTTGTACAGTTCTGTCCTCCCACCTGTTTGTACAGTTCTGTCCTCCCACCTGTTTGTACAGTTCTGTCCTCCCACCTGTTTGTACAGTTCTGTCCTCCCACCTGTTTGTACAGCTCTGTCCTCCCACCTGTTTGTACAGTTCTGTGGATCCATCTGTTTGTACAGTTCTGCGGCTCCATCTGTTTGTACAGTTCTGTCCTCCCACCTGTTTGTACAGTTCTGTGGATCCATCTGTTTGTACAGCTCTGTCCTCCCACCTGTTTGTACAGTTCTGTCCTCCCACCTGTTTGTACAGTTCTGTGGATCCATCTGTTTGTACAGCTCTGTCCTCCCACCTGTTTGTACAGTTCTGTGGATCCATCTGTTCGTACAGTTCTGTGGATCCATCTGTTTGTACAGCTCTGTCCTCCCACCTGTTTGTACAGTTCTGTCCTCCCACCTGTTTGTACAGCTTTATCCATCCACCTGTATGTACACCTCTCTCCACACATACATGTTTGTACACCTCTGCCCACCCACCTGTTTGTACAGCTTTCTCCATCTCCCGTTTGTACAGCTCTCTCCACCCACTGTTTGTACACCTCTCTCCACCCACCTGTTTGTACACCTCTCTCCACCCACCTGTTTGTACACTTCTCTCCATCCACCTGTTTGTACACCTCTCTCCACCCACCTGTTTGTACACCTCTCTCCACCTACCTGTTTGTACACCTCTCTCCATCCACTTGTTTGTACACCTCTCTCCACCCACCTGTTTGTACACCTCTCTCCATCCACCTGTTTGTACACCTCTCTCCACCCACCTGTTTGTACACCTTTCTCCACCTACCTGTTTGTACAGCTACGTCCTCCAAATTTCTGGTGTTTTCTGGGTGTGTTTATTAAAGGGTTGTGCGAACGAGTTCCTTTGTTCTTTTGAATGACTTGTGAGTTGACTGAACGTGATGATAGCCCTGATACGGCCCTTTGCGGTCGACTGGGCTATAAGCAACATTACCTTACCGTCCACCCACCTGTTTGTACAGCTCTCTCCACACACCTGTTTGTACAGCACTCTAAACACACCTGTTTGTACAGCACTCTACACACACCTGTTTGTACAGCTTTGTCCTGCCACCTGCTGTATTCCCCATCCATTTGTAAAGCTCCGTTAACCCATCTGTCCACCCACCTGCTGTGTCCACCCACCTGTTCACACACCTCTCTCTCCACCCACCTGTTAACACACCTCTCCCTCTCCACCCACCTGTTTGCACACCTCTCTCTCCAGCCACCTGTTCGTACCCCTCTCTCTCTCTCTCCAGCCACCTGTTTGCACACCTCTCTCTCTCTCTCTCTCTCCAGCCACCTGTTTGCACACCTCTTTCTCTCTCTCCATCCACCTGTTTGCACATCTCTCTCTCTCCAGCCACCTGTTGATACCCCCCCTCTCTCTCCATCCACCTGTTTGCACACCTCTCTCTCTCCAGCCACCTGTTTGCACACCTCTTTCTCTCTCCGAACACCTGTTTGCACACCTCTCTCATCACCACCCACCTGTTTGCACACCTCTCTCTCTCCACCCACCTGTTTGCACACCTCTTTCTCTCTCCAAACACATGTTTGCACATCTCTCTTCAAACACCTGTTTGCACACCTCTCTCATCACCACCCACCTGTTTGCACACCTCTCTCTCTCCACCTACCTGTTTGTACACCTCTCTCTCTCCACCTACCTGTTTGTACACCTCTCTCATCACCACCCACCTGTTTGTACACCTCTCTCTCTCCACCTACCTGTTTGTACACCTCTCTCATCACCACCCACCTGTTTGTACACCTCTCTCTCTCCACCTACCTGTTTGTACACCTCTCTCATCACCACCCACCTGTTTGCACACCTCTCTGTCTCCACCTACCTGTTTGCACACCTTTCTCTCTCCACCTACCTGTTTGTACACCTCTCTCTCTCCACCTACCTGTTTGTACACCTCTCTCATCACCACCCACCTGTTTGTACACCTCTCTCTCTCCACCTACCTGTTTGTACACCTCTCTCATCACCACCCACCTGTTTGCACACCTCTCTCTCTCCACCTACCTGTTTGTACACCTCTCTCTCTCCACCTACCTGTTTGCACACCTCTCTCTCTCCACCTACCTGTTTGTACACCTCTCTCTCTCCACCCACCTGTTTGTACACCTCTCTCATCACCACCCACCTGTTTGTACACCTCTCTCTCTCCACCTACCTGTTTGTACATCTCTCTCCTCTCCACCTACCTGTTTGTACACCTCTCTCTCCACCTACCTGTTTGTACAACTCTCTCATCACTACCCACCTGCTTGCACACCTCTCTCTCCACCCACCTGTTCGTACACCTCTCTTTCCATCCACATGTTTGCACACCTCTCTCATCACCACCCACGTGTTTGCACATCTCTCTCTCTCTCTCTCCACCCACCGTTTCGTATACCTCTCTCTCTCCAGTCACCTGTTTGACACCTCATCACCACCCACCTGCGTGACACCACCTCTCTCTCCACCCACCTGTTTGCACACCTCTCTCATCACCACCCCCCTGTTCTTATACCTCTCTCTCTCCACCCACCTATTTGTACACCTCTCTCACTCCACCCACCTGTTCGTATACCTCTCTCTCTCTCTATCCACCTGTTCGCACATCTCCCTCATCACCATCCACCTGTTTGTACATCTCTCTCTCTCCACCCACCTGTTCGCATACCTCTCTCTCGCCACTCACCTGTTTGTACACCTCTGTCTCCACCCACCTGTTCGCACACATCTCTCATCACCACCCACCTGTTTGCACATCTTACTTATCACCACCCACCTGTTCGTCTACCTCTCTCTCTCCACCAACCTGTTTGCACGCCTCTCTCTCATCTCCCACCCACCTGTTTGACACCTCTCTCTCCCACCACCTGTTTGCACACCTCTCTCTCCACCCACCTGTTTCCACACCTCTCTCTCTCCACCCACCTGTTTGCACCTCTCTCTCTCTCCACCCACCTGTTTGCACACCTCTCTCTGACCCACCTGTTTGACACCTCTCTCCTCTCTCCCATCCACCTGTTTACACCTCTCTCTCTCCACCCACCTGTTTTGTACACCTCTCTCACCACCCACCTGTTTGCACACCTCTCTCTCCACCCACCTGTTCGTACACCTCTCACTCCACCCACCTGTTTGCACACCTCTCTCTCTCCACCCACACTGTTTGTACACCTCTCTCACCACCCACCTGTTTGCACACTCTCTCTCCACACTACCTGTTCGTACACCTCTCTCTCCTCCACCCACCTGTTTACACACCTCTCTCATCATCACCCACCTGTTTGCACATCTCTTTCTCTCCACCTACCTGTTCTTATACCTCTCTCTCCACCCAACTGTTCAGACACCTCTCTCTCTCCACCCACCTTTTTGCACGCCTCTCTCTCCACTTACCTGTTCGTATACCTCTCTCTCTCTCCAACCACCTGTTTGCACACCCCCCTCTCTCTCTCCACCCACCTGCTCGTATACCTCTCCCTCTCTCTCCACCCACCTGTTTACACACCTCTCTCATCATCACCCACCTGTTTGCACATCTCTTTCTCTCCACCTACCTGTTCTAATACCTCTCTCTCCACCCAACTGTTCAGACACCTCTCTCTCTCCACCCACCTTTTTGCACGCCTCTCTCTCCACTTACCTGTTCGTATAACCTCTCTCTCTCTCCAACCACCTGTTTGCACCTCTCTCTCTCTCTCTCTCTCTCTCCTCCCACCCACCTGCTCGTATACCTCTCCCCCTCTCTCCAACCACCTGTTTGCACACCCATCTCTCTCTCTCCACCCACCACCTGCTCGTATACCTCTCCCTCTCTCTCCACCCACATGTTTGCACACCTCTCTCTCTCCACCCACCTGTTTGCGTACCTCTCTCTCTCTCCTACCCACCTGTTCGTATGCCTCTCTCCACCCACCTGTTTGCACACCTCTCTCTCTTCCCACCCACCTCTTTGCACACACTCTCTCCTCCACCCACCTGTTTGCACACCTCTCTCTCTCCACCCACCTGTTCGTATACCTCTCTCTCCACCCACCTGTTTGCACATCTCTCTCTCCACCCACCTGTTTGCAAACCTCTCTACATTCCACACCTCACCCTTTTGCACACCTCTTCTCCCCCACCCACTTTTTGCATACCTTCTCACTCTCCACACACCTGTTCGCACACCTCTCTCATCACCACCTATTTGCACATATCTTTCTCCACCCACCTGTTTGCACATCTCTCTTTCCACCCACCTGTTCGCACCTCTCTCATCACACCACCCACCTGTTTGCACACCTCTCCCAAATCACCATGTATTTGCACATCTCTCTCCCATCCACCTGTTTGCACACTCTCTTCCACCTACCTGTTTGCACATCTCTCTCTCCACCACCTGTTTACTACACCTCTCTCCACACCCACCTTTTGACACACCTCTCTCCACACCCACCTTTTGACACACCTCTCTCCACACCCACCTTTTGACACACCTCTCTCCACACCCACCTTTTGACACACCTCTCTCCACACCCACCTTTTGACACACCTCTCTCCACACCCACCTTTTGACACACCTCTCTCCACACCCACCTTTTGACACACCTCTCTCCACACCCATCTTTTGACACACCTCTCTCCACACCCATCTTTTGACACACCTCTCTCCACACCCACCTTTTGACACACCTCTCTCCACACCCACCTTTTGACACACCTCTCTCCACACCCATCTTTTGACACACCTCTCTCCACACCCATCTTTTGACACACCTCTCTCCACACCCACCTTTTGACACACCTCCCTCCACACCCATCTTTTGACACACCTCTCTCCACCCACCTGCTTGTACAGCTCGGGCTTGATGGCGCCCAGCTCGGGCTGCTCCTTGTGCTTGATGCTCTGCACGCTGAACTCGATGTTGGACAGGTCCAGGCGGTGCGACAGCATGCGCTGGAAGCTGAGGTGCCTGTGAGGCACGGTGGGCAGCGTCCACTGCCGCCCCCCGGTGATCTGGTACACCCGCTTCTTGCCCGCCGCGTGCGTGGGCGATGCCTCGGCGCTGATGGAGGCGTGGCTGGAGATGTCCGGCGAGCTCTTGCTGATGCGAAGCCCCGTCTCGGGCACCCAGTCCCGGGGAAGGGCGCCTTGTCCGGGTAGAGGCCCGGGTAGGGGGCCAGCTTGCGGCGGCGGCACAGCAGCCAGGAGGCCAAGAGCAGCATGGCCAGGGCCACGGCGCCACCGCTGGCTACGGCGAAGATGGTGAAGGGGCTGGGGCCTGGAAACACAGACACAGGGGGGATGGGTTACAGTGGGTGGTGACCGGTGGGGAGAGGAAGGTGGGTAAGGAGGGGAGGGAGGGAGAGAGAGAGGGAGAGGGAGGGAGGGAGAGAGAGAGAAAGAGAGACAGAGACAGAGAGAGGCAGACAGTCAGACAGACTTACAGAGAGGTAGACAGAGAGACAGACGGACAGACAGAGGCAGGCAGACACAGACAGAGAAAAAGAGAGACAGAGACAGAGAGAGGCAGATAGGCAAACAGACAGACAGAGAGGCAGACAGACAGAGGTGGAGAGACAGACAGAGAGAGGGAGACAGACAGACAGAGACAGAGAGAGCCAAAGAGAGACACAGAGAAGGAGGAGAAAAGATGACCAGTTTAATCAGGTCTTTGATCACAGTTACGAACAAGACATACACAATACAATAAGAGCAACAACAAGCCGAAAATTAATACGGTGCTGTACACACGCACGCACACGCACACACGCACACACAACACACACACACCCACACACACTCGAAAAGAAAGAAAAAGAAGAAAAGACAAGAAAATAAGAGCGGTGCAAACGTATGCATACTGAGCGTCTTACTGAATAAAATAACACAAAGTATACACCACAGTGCTTACAGGAAATATGAAGACAGTCCGCAATACTGATCAGACGAGAGGGAACCAAAAAGCTGATTGAAGAATTCTTAGGTTACAGTGTTCAGCGTCCAGAGACCACCAACGAAGACCATACACAGGCCAGTCACAAATCAACAAATTCCACTTCATTCAAGTGGGACAGGAGAGAGAGAGAGAGAGAGAGAGAGAGAGAGAGAGGAGAGAGAGAGAGAGAGAGAGAAATAGAGAGACAGAGACAAAGAGAAAGAGAGAGAGAGAGAGACAGAGACAGACAGAGACAAAGAGCGAGAGAGCACGTGCGCATCTTAAGGAGGGAGCTGACAAGGAGTAGGCCAGTGATAGTGAGGAAAGGAGGAAAAGGAAGTTTCGGAAAGTTTAACGAGCATGTGAACTTTAGTCAGACATCTCAACGTAAAGGTTTGCCGGCAGGGGAGGACAGGGAAGAGAGGAGAGAGAGAGAGAGAGAGAGAGAGAGAGAGAGAGAGAGAGAGAGAGAGAGAGTGAGAGAGAGAGAGAGAGAGGTATGGAATAGAGAAGAAGAAAAGAGAGAAGAATAGAGAGTGCAGAGGGGGGAGATGAGAGGAGGAGAGGAGAGGAGAGGGGGGAGCGGGGGGGGGGGGGGGGGGGGGGGGGGGGGGGGGAGAGAGAGAGAGAGAGAGAGAGAGAGAGAGAGAGAGAGAGACAGAGACAGACAGACAGACAGGGTGGAAAGGAGACACACACACGCACACACACACACACACGGACAGAGAGACAGACACACACACACACACACAGAAGAGAGAGAGAGAGAGAGAGAGAGAGAGAGAGAGAGACACACACACACACACACACACACACACACACACACACACCCCCTTCAAAGGGGAGTCCGACGGTCCCACGTTTACCGTAGGATACATACATCTTTTTTTCCCCCACCAGTTCAACTCAAGATGTCCCGCACGTAGGAACGTCGTCGCCACATCGATCAGCAGAACCGCCCGACAGTTTAATGTTCACCCCTCCACCTCGCTGTTCACCGCCCCCCCCCCCCCCCCCTCCTCCTTTGTCTCTGTCTCATCAGTGGCGTGACTCCCACGTGTCTCGTTCCGGTACCGCCACACAGTCTCCACCAGCAAACACGTTTTGAACGTTGCTGAACTAAGACAACTTCACACAACACATGCTGGCACACACTGACTTTCAGACCTATACCTGCTACCTAAGCCTTTGGTATACTGGGTATAAAGTGAGGTGACTGCTGGCGGAAATGGAAACAAATTAAAAAACAAAACTGAAAGAACTCCGCCACTTACTATACTATGGGCAAATGAATTACAAGATGAAACACGACGCGTTTCGACCTCCCCCACCACCCCCTTTTTCTTCCAATCTGTCGATGTTTTTTCTTCTCTTGACACCCCCCCCCCTTCACTTTGAATGCCGCCCCTCCTCCCATATTTACCCAACTCTCTCTGTTCTCCGCCCCCTATCCTTCACCTTTTCCAATTTTCTGTTTAGCTCCCCTCCTCTTCCCCCTGTCCTCCACTTTCTCTGGCTTGCTTCCCTTCACAGCCGACCCCCAACCAGGTGGATCATTGCTTATTCCGTACAGTCTTCAGGGATCTCTTCTCTCCCGTCTCTGTCTATCTGACTCACCCCCCCCCCCTTTCAATCGCTTCCTCCCTCTCCACCCCCTCCCCCCATCCACCTCTAGTTTCTTTAAAGTTCAATCTCTTTTCCCTGTCAACCCTGCTTCCATTGCCCCTCTGATTCTGTCTCTCCCCCACTCTCCCTCCAACCACCCCTTCCCTCCACACTCTTCTTCCTTCATCCCTCATTTCCTTTCTTTCCCTCCCCCCACTTCTGCCTGCACCCCGGTTCTGCACTGTCCCGTTACCCTTCCTCACACCCTCCTGCCTCACTGGTCCTGCACGTGAAAAAAAACCCTACGTTTTTAGATCTGTTTGTTTTTGAAAATGGCGAGTGTTATCCACATGTTATTCATGAATGGTATGCGACGCTCCCGTCGGACAACATTAACCATAAATGTTGAATACTTCAGGACACTTTGATCTCGTTTCTTGTGGTTCTTTAGGACAGACTGTGCATCCATCCACCATCCGTCGAACAATTCCTCCGCCATGACAATAATGATTGGCAAACATTAAACACAGAAAGAAGAAAAAACAGGGGAAGGAGCGGTTTAGAGACAGAAAGAAATCGGGAATGAACAGTAAGGCGTTTGATTATCAACATAAAATCCTAAACTAGCAGCATATGAGGACCACTGTAATCCATGTTAAAAACAGAGTTAGTCGTGTCACCTGCTCAGAGGCCTTTCGTCCGCTGATTCGGACCCATCAGTGAGACACGGCTGACTGTGTCAGTTGTCCCTTGCCATCATATGGAGGTGTGCCATAGTCTACAATTCTGTGGCATTCTCACCACAAAGGGTCAAAAAACAGAATCCAATGGCACCCCAAAGCAGTCAGTGAAGGGTTAAAAAAAAAAAAGGAAACGAGAAGAAAGCGCTGTAATGAAATATTAAAATTATTATGTAAAAAGTGTTAAATGTAAGGAGGGATCTTTGAGCCTATGCTTGACCTGTGTGTGTGTGTGTGTGTGTGGTGTGTGTGTGTGTGTGTGTGTGCGTGGTGCGTGCGTGCGTGTGCGTGCGTGCGTGCGTGGCGTGCGTGCGTGCGTGTGTGTGTGTGTGTGTGTGTGAGTGTGAGTGTGTGTGTGTGTGTGTGTGTGTGTTGTGTTCCGCATGTACACGACGAAAGGTATGAAAAGACGAAGAGAGAGAGAGAGAGAGAGAAAAGAGGAGAGAGAGAGAGAGAGAGAGAGCATGAATGAATGAATGGTTTATTGTGATAAGCTTTACAAAGCCCATTCACAAGGCTGGGAGACGAAGGGGGTGGGGGACTGTTGATATACAAAAATAAGAAATAAACATCACCAATACATAACAAGAGAGTACATCGCCATTGGATTCCAGGTCACGGAATTGTATAGACGAATGAAAACAATCAGAACACAGGTGACTGTCAGTCGGATTTTCCAGATGTTTATCAGCAGTTACAACAGTGCAATAGTCACGAAGGATTGTCAGGATTTCGGTTTTCCACCTCTTTGCTGCGTATAGTGCTGCCTTTCACCTCTTCCTTCAATTCCGACAGGCGATCATTCGTGTTCCTGGCCGGCTCTTCTAAATACGTCATTATGTCTGTGATTGTAATGTCTGCATGCGGTTTCTGTGCTTCAACATTAGTGGCATCTGCACAATCACTTCTACTGTCTGTAACACACGGATTTGCTGCTGCAACAAATGTTTTAATTTCGTGTTGTGTAGATTTAGTGACATACGAACCATCTTCATAAACTGCACCAGAGTTATCATAATTATCTTCATCAGCGCACAGCTTGTCAACAGCAGTGTCAGAGGGCAAGTCTAAGCTGGGAAGGACGGTCACTGACTCGCTGTCTGTGTCGCACGGTGCCATGTCGATGTGCCGTGTTCCATCGTGGGACAGGGAACTCGGTGCAGGCATGGGTACAGAGGAAGCGGGTTGGTGTGAACATGACAATGTCAGCACAGGAGATTCCGTCGTTGTCGCTTCTGTCAAACTAGCAGGGGTCGGCAGGAACAGACCAGACGGGGAAGATACAGCTTCACTTGCCTTTAGCTTCCGATGTTCCTCGGCACTTCTGTCCCTGTTGACCTGTGACGGACATTTTCTGCTGAACACCGCACTGTGAGCTGGGGGGTCGCGTAACAGGGGAATGAGCGGACATTGTTGTGAACCGATGGATCACATCAGTCTGATTATCCCCAGAGAGAGAGAGAGAGAGAGAGAGAGAGAGAGAGGGGAGCGAGAGCGAGAGAGAGAAGTCCCTTAGTGCAAAGGAAAAGCACTGACCCCAGCGGCCCTGCCAGCCCCCCCCCCCCTTCCCCCCACAATTCAATCTTCGCTTAATTACACCCCCACCTCCCACTCTAAACTTCCCCTCCATCTGTCTATCCCGCTGTACCCGCCTCCCTGACGGAAATGACTGCACAGCAAGGGCCCTGAAACATCTCCTGTGGTCCACAGGGAGAAGGTTCAACTGTGTGTGGGTGTGGGTGGGCCATGAAACATCTCCTGTGATCCACAGGGAGAAGGTTCAACTGTGTGTGGTGTGTGTGGGCCATGAAACATCTCCTGTGATCCACAGGGAGAAGGTTCAACTGTGTGTGTGTGGGTGTGGGCCATGAAACATCTCCTGTGATCGACAGGGAGAAGGTTCAACTGTGTGTGGGTGTGGGTGTGTGTGGGTGTGTGTGTGTGTGTGTGTGTGGGTGTGGGTGTGTGTGTGTGTGTGGGGGGGGGGGTGAACAGTTTTGCGAATGAGAGCGAGAAAGTGAGGGGGCAAACGGCGAAAGAAACGCACACACTCAGGTATACAACAGAGAGAGAGAGAGAGGAGAGAGAGAGAGAGAGAGAGAGAGAGAGAGAGAGAAGAGAGAAGAGAGAGAGATATTTGAAATGAAGCATTTACTGCATTGTTTTATAACTCTAGGCATAGGAATTGATTTTTGTTGGGTCCCATCTCACTGTGGTATAAAGTGGAATGAAATAGCAGACAGTCTTGCAAAAGAAGGAGCAAACAGAAACGCTGAAAATTTGTTAAACAATCCCTTAGATCTGTCCTCATGTGAATTAATCCCAATATGGACAAGTATATACATAAGCAGAATTTTAGTTTAAAAAAATGGCTACTTTACCATCGTACCCAAGGCACATTGTTAAATTAATTCATAAATTAAGGCTGAATACATGGAACACTAAATATTCTCATGGTGTTATTTGTGTCTGCAGAGAAAACATTTCTGTGCATCATTTTTTGTTTGAATGCTCAGTGTTGATCTCGCTCTATCAGGAGGAAGGTATTGAAATGAACAACTCTGACAATGTCAATACTGTCTGATATGGTCCATATGGTGCTGAAATTGGCATGGTTGAAAGTACTTACATGGATGATACGTTGAGTGTGGGTTTTTTTTTTTAAGTTATGATATCATCTTACGATGAAAAGACAATAAATTAACCACTGGGCTGAACTGAGAGAGCGAGAGAGAAAGAGAGAGAGAGAGAGAGAGAGAGAGAGAGGAGAGAGAGAGAGAGAGAGACAGACAGACAGACAGACAGACAGAGACAAAGAGGACACAGGAACGAAAGCATTCGTGGTATTCCTTGTTGTGCTTCCCTCCTCTTCCCTGATCCTTCCTATGCACCCCCCCCCCCCCCCGCGCCTTGAAATGTGAAAAGAAAACAAACACACACACACACACACACAAACAAACAAAAACAAAAAAAAAAGAAAGAAAAAAAAACCACTTTGATAACTGGTGATCAAAACTCAAGGGAAAGAACTTCAGGGCGCTGATGACAGATCGGCATGTCTCTGGCCACGTCACCCTCAACCTTAGCCGGTTCTCCCAACACGCTGGGATGCTGCGTGACACGGAGAGAGAGGGGGGGGGGGACACCTAGTGCAGGGAGGCAGACGACGGGGCCTTTGTCCAAGGACGATTCATCCAGCTGGCGGAGGGGTAAGGTGGGGGTTGGGAGAAGCTGGAAGGAGCAGAGAAAATGACGGGGGAGGGGGGGGGGGCGGAGTAAGAATAGGGATGTAGGGGGTGGGAGGAGCAAGAGAAAGCAGGGAAAGTGGCGTGGGGGGGGAGTAGGAGTGGGGGTGGGGGAGGATGGGGCGATGGCGGTGGCGCTTGTGGGCTTTGTGATCACGGGCACATTATCGGCACGGGTGACTGAACATGGGAAGAAATGGCATTTCATTTCCTTCATATCGAATAAAAAAAATTCCGCTTTCCTTCCCTACCCTTCTCGTCCCTGTTTCCCTTTAAAGAAATGAGGGAAAAAAAAAAACTGACCGCACAAACCTGAAAAGGTTTTAATCTCGTGTGCGTTGCATTTGAACTACCATCCTAGAACGGCATAGAAACAGCCTACTGTACAAGCTGAACAATTTTTTTTCCCTACTGTTTATTGTCTTTCAGTTAGCTAATTCCATGTGTATTGCTTCTTTGTATATGTTTTGTGTTATCAACTAAAAAAAAAAAAATCAAATCGGAAAAAATCGTGTGTGTGTGTGTGTGTGTGTGTGTGTGTGTGTGTGTGTGTGTGTGTGTGCGCGTACGTGCGCGCGCAATGTGTGTGTGTGTGTGTGTGTGTGTGTGTGTGTGTGTGTGTGTGTGTGTGTGTGTGTGTGTATGTGTGTGTGTGTATTAAGTCCAGCAGCTTCTGCCCCCATCAGAAAACGTTACTATGTCGGGTGAATGGAGAAAAAAAAAAGGCTGAACATAAGTACAAAAGGGTTTTCTTTTTTTAATCTCGTGTCCTGAAAGACACGAAAGGCATTTATCTTGCTTGTAGTAAAGATGAAGTTTTTTTTTTCATCATAGGCAGAAGAATTAGAAACGACATCGTTTAAGCTTCGACATCGCTGTTCATGTCTGTCTCTTTTATTCATGAATTCTATTATAAAAGTCGGGCAACCTGAATGGCTGAAATCTGTCAACTGATTTGCGATTGGTAGCCAAAGCCGGCGCCGTTTGTTTGCTGCAGCACAGCGCTGTGTGTTGAAGAGTAACAAGGGAGATCACCTTCAGGTTTGTTTGCTGCAGCACAGCGCTGTGTGTTGAAGAGTAACAAGGGAGATCACCTTCAGGTTTGTTTGCTGCAGCACAGCGCTGTGTGTTGAAGAGTAACAAGGGAGATCACCTTCAGGTTTGTTTCCCTCTCTACCCGGAAGTCAGCCAAACCCCAAAGACAGGAAAACAGCCAGAGAAATGGAGCCCCCTGTCAAAGACAGACTCCGGCAGTGCCCTAATCCCACCTCCTCCTTCACCTACCCCACCCACTCCATCACACCTAGTTTTACCGGCACACATGGCAGACTCCGGCAGTGCCCTAATCCCACCCCCTCCTTCACCTACCCCACCCACTCCATCACACCTAGTTTTACCGGCACACATGGCAGACTCCGGCAGTGCCCTCCTCCTTCACCTACCCCACCCACTCCATCACACCTAGTTTTACCGGCACACATGGCAGACTCCGGCAGTGCCCTAATCCCACCTCCTCCTTCACACCTAGTTTTACCGGCACACATGGCAGACTCCGGCAGTGCCCTCCTCCTTCACCTACCCCACCCACTCCATCACACCTAGTTTTACCGGCACACATGGCAGACTCCGGCAGTGCCCTAATCCCACCTCCTCCTTCACCTACCCCACCCACTCCATCACACCTAGTTTTACCGGCACACATGGCAGACTCCGGC
>CM065727.1:5494856-5502356 GCA_033310375.1 Conus canariensis
TTTCCCTCTCTCTCCGTGTCTCTCCCACCCTCCCTCTCTCTTTCTCCCTCGCTCTCTCTCTCTCTCACCTCCCTCCATCTCTTTTTCCTTCTCTCTCTTTCTCTCCCTTTTTCTCCCTACCCCTCTCCCTCCCTCTCCTTGTAGTTCTTGTCTTACACTGACCTTTCAAGAACGAGACATTTGAAGAAACCAGATGGCCTTATCAAATACCTTTGACAACAAAGCTCTTCTCTCTCTCTCTCTCTGTCTGTCTCTTACACACACACCACACACACACACACACACACACACACACACACACACACTCACTAACACACACTCACACTTACACACACACACACAAAACACACTAACACACTCACACACACACTAACACACACACACACACACACACACACACACACACACACACACACACACACACACACACACACACACGTTGCAGCCCTGTGAATCTTTGAAGCCGGGTCGTCTGGCGGAAGCAGAACGTCTGAAGCCGGAGAACGTCATGGAGAGAAGGTCGGGGCAACCATCGTCTCTTGCAAACCTCCGCCTTCACTTCAGTTTCTTTCTTATTTTGGTCTTTTTCTTTTCTCCCCACGTTCCCCGAATCACTGGCGGCATCTTCTGATGTCTCGTCACCCACATTCTTCACCCTGCTGTGTCAGCCAGGAATGTGTGAAGTGCAAGTAAATAGACTGCATCATGTCGTACCTGGTAGATCCCATGTGTCCAACGGGGCTACTCACCGTCCACCGTTTTCTTTCCATTGTTCATTTCGCTTATTTATTTGCTTATTTGCTATTTGTTGTTTATTCATTTATTCGATTTTCTAATCTTGTCATCATTTAAGAATTTTTCTTTGTTATATTGTTATTATCATTCTTTTGTTTCTTCTTTATCTGCCTTCTTTCTGTATGAATTTAGTAACAAAAAACCCCTGTCTGATTCAATACCCCCCCCCCCCCCCTCCCTTCTTTTCCACTCTTGTTTTCATACTTCATGATTTATTCCTATCTAAATAGTGACTTATACGCTTCATTCCCTAACTTCCCGTCAATCCAAAAGAACCCCCCCCCCCCCCCCCCCCCCCCCCCACACAACACACACACTTACACATCCTTTTCCTTGCAAAGGCTCCTCTAAGCTACGTTACATCTTTTTTGTCTTTGTTGCTTGTTTTCGTATGGTCTCCTTGGTCTTTCTCACCCGTAGAAGACCCATAGATCGAAACGCAATTTCTGTACATTAGCTTTACTCCATTCGTTTATTCATTCAGTGGTTCAGGTTGTTTTTCTTGCTTCGTCTATAATTTGCTGTTAATCAGCTAATCACCTCTTTCTCCATCCATGAACGGCACACGGGAATAGCTTTCCCAGGGGAGTGGGGGAGGCGACCTCTCTGGCTCAACAATGAGACCACCAGAACGTCAACACGTTTAGACAGACAGCTAACACATGTACATGTTTATGTCGGGCGCTGGCGAGATTCGAACTAACAACGTGTGACCGGCGAACTCTGTGCTCTCCCACTGGGCCCAGACGCGCCGTCTGCAATCCTGCACGTGGACCCTGTACATCATGACTCCGGAGGACCGTGAAGTGCCCTGTGTGACGTCAGTCGGGGGCAACACCACAACTGGACATGAAAGGGGCGGTGGTAGGGGCAGAGAAAGGGGAAACAGGGACGTCTATGTGTTGGAGGATGGGGCGTGGTGACGGGGTGAGGAGCGAGGGGAAGAGGGGAAAGGGTAGGGGTGGGCAGGGTTAGTGGGCTAAAGGAGAGTTGAGGGGTCGGGATCTGAGGTAGGGCCTGGTAGAGGAGGAGGGGGGAAGGGAACGGATGGGGTGGAGGAGTTCACAGGTATACTTGCTGTCTTTCCTTAAGATGAAGAAACCCATGCTTAAATTAAAAGTAAAGAAAGAAAGGAAGGAAGGAAGGAAGGAAGGAAGGAAGGAAGGAAGAAGAAACTAAATGAACAAACAAACACAGAGAGAAAAAGAGAAAAGAAAAGAACAGAAAAGACAGACAGATGGACACAGAGAGAGAAAGAACGAAAGCAGAGCAATGAGCAGTGTACCCTGGCAACACAATGATGCGTTATGTCGATATCACATCGTCGTCGGTGTATTCATCAAGTTTTTTTTTTGTTTTTGTTTTTCTTTTTTTGCTGTCCCAACCTCTGCGCTACCTCAGAGGCAGTGCACTCACGCCGCTCATTCCGACACCCCGTCCACATCCACAGCCCGGTCGGCCCCGCCGCAGCCCCGGCACCGGCAATCCACAGGGATCAGTCAACGTCAAGTCGTCAAGAGGCAACCCACCGGAGGAGACACTGCACTGCTGCCGAGTCACTTCGGTGGTGTTCAGTGGCGCCTGTTCTGATCTAACATACGCAGGACACCACCTACTAAGCCCCCTACTGACGACAATAATTGCTTAGTCGCGGAGCCGGCGTGAGTGAGCTCTCCCTCCGAAGGGCGCCACCACGTCCGTCCAACGACAGCCCCCATGGACTCGCCGATACCGGTGACCCCGACGGAACCAAACCAAGGCCACAGACGTGGAGAGGACATCGAAATTAAGGTCACCACGAGAGCAGGGCATGAAGGGCCACAGAATTTAAGACTTTTTTATGCTGATCGATGAGAATGAGGATGATTAAGTTGATGCTACGGATTTCCATTTCGGTCTGAGACTACATGACAGGGTTGTACTCTACGCTTCCTTTCATAATATATCCTGGCGTCAACCAGGCCCGAGAGATACAGGCACCTGCAGTGTTGGTCAGGAAATTTGAGCAACACTCTCAGAAACGCATCCATTAAGTGGATGAAACTCGACTGTGTGGTCCCAGTCTTCCCAACTGAGTCCGCAGCAAACTCAACTCTGGGTAGGAGCCGGTCGGGGCAGAAAAACCCACATGACTCTGATGGGATTCGAACCCACGACCTCCCAGCCGGGAGTCCGCGACGCTAACCACTTCGCCACGGCGGCTGGTTGTATTCATCAAGTTACTCATCTCTATCGTCATCATTATTGTCATTACTTGTAAAGCTATACAAACTTCTTTAGACTCATGAGCGCTCAGGGACTTCCTGGTGATTCAGTGACAAGATTTAAGATACTTACAGCCTGCAAACTGACACGACAGATGGTTAAACCTTGAAAACTGAGATACTTATAGAGTACAAGCTAACAAGACAGATGGTCCAGTCATGAGATTAAGATGTTTATAGCCTGCAAACTGACAAAAACATTCTGGACACACAACAAATGGAACATCAACGGAGATCTGTCAACATTGACAGAGATCTGTAAGCACACTGATCTGTCAACATCAACAGAAATGTACTATCTTCAACAGAAATCTGTGATCAACAGCGATTTGTCACTGATCTGTCAACATCAACAGAAATCTGTGATCAACAGAAATTAGTCACTGATCTGTCAACATCAACAGAAATCTGTGATCAACAGAAATTAGTCACTGATCTGTCAACATCAACAGAATTCTGTAATCAACAGAAATTAGTCACTGGTCTGTAAACATCAACAGAAATCTGTCGTCAACAGAGATTTGCCACCATCAATACAGATCAGTTCCTATTAACATGAATCAGTCACCATGAGCAGAGATCTATGCTCAGCCGTAATGAGCTATGAACATAAACAGATGTTTCTCTTCAACAACATTAAATCTCCACAACCGTGATCTGTCTGCCTCCCCAGGGTGGTGTCCACTTCAACTGAGATCTGAGAGAGAGAGAGAGAGAGAGAGAGAGAGAGAGAGAGAGAGAGAGAGAGAGACAGACAGACAGACAGACAGACAGAGAGAGAGAGATACAGATAGAGACAGAGAGAGATTGAGATAGAGACAGACGGACAGACAGGTAGAGAGGCAGACAGGCAGCCAGAGAGAACGGGATAAGGGAGGGGGTGGGGGGGGGGGGGGTCGGGGAAAGACAGAAAGGACAGACAATTCACGTCGTACTGCTCTCCCCATTTGCCGCTGGTTCCGGCGGTACGCTGTCTCCACAGCATGCACGGGTTGCCTTAGCATACGTTGACCCGGCCAACACGATCAGGACTGTCACAGCACGCGCCGGTTGCCTTTGCATATGTTGACCCGGCCAACACGATCATGACTGTCACAGCACGGGTTGCCTTAGCACACGCTGACCCGGCCAACACGATCATGACTGTCACAGCACGGGTTGCCTTAGCACACGCTGACCCAGCCAACACGATCATGACTGTCACAGCACGGGTTGCCTTAGCACACGCTGACCCGGCCAACACGATCATGACTGTCACAGCACGGGTTGCCTTAGCACACGCTGACCCGGCCAACACGATCATGACTGTCACAGCACGGGTTGCCTTAGCATACGTTGACCCGGCCAACACGATCATGACTGTCACAGCACGGGCTGCCTTAGCATACGTTGACCCGGCCAACACGATCATGACTGTCACAGCACGGGTTGCCTTAGCACACGCTGACCCGGCCAACACGATCATGACTGTCACAGCACGGGTTGCCTTAGCACACGCTGACCCGGCCGACACGATCATGACTGTCACAACACGCGCCGGTTGCCTTAGCATACGTTGACCCGGCCAACACGATCATGACTGTCACAGCACGGGTTGCCTTAGCACACGCTGACCCGGCCAACACGATCATGACTGTCACAGCACGCGCCGGTTGCCTTAGCATACGTTGACCCGGTCAACACGATCATGACTGTCACAGCACGGGCTGCCTTAGCATACGCTGACCCGGCCAACACGATCATGACTGTCACAACACGCGCCGGTTGCCTTAGCATACGTTGACCCGGCCAACACGATCATGACTGTCACAGCACGGGTTGCCTTAGCATACGCTGACCCGGCCAACACGATCATGACTGTCACAACACGGGTTGCCTTAGCATACGTTGACCCGGCCAACACGATCATGACTGTCACAGCACGCGCCGGTTGCTTTAACATACGTTGACCCGGCCAACACGATCATGACTGTCACAGCACGGGCTGCCTTAGCATACGTTGACCCGGCCAACACGATCATGACTGTCACAGCACGGGTTGCCTTAGCATACGCTGACCCGGCCAACACGATCATGACTGTCACAGCACGGGTTGCCTTAGCATACGCTGACCCGGCCAACACGATCATGACTGTCACAGCACGCGCCGGTTGCCTTAGCATACGTTGACCCGGCCAACACGATCATGACTGTCACAGCACGGGTTGCCTTAGCATACGTTGACCCGGCCAACACGATCAGGACTGTCACAGCACGGGTTGCCTTAGCATACGTTGACCCGGCCAACACGATCATGACTGTCACAGCACGGGTTGCCTTAACATACGCTGACCCGGCCAACACGATCATGACTGTCACAGCACGGGTTGCCTTAGCATACGTTGACCCGGCCAACACGATCATGACTGTCGCAGCACGCACGGGTTGCCTTAGCATACGTTGACCCGGCCAACACGATCATGACTGTCACAGCACGGGGTTGCCTTAGCATACGTTGACCCGGCCAACACGATCATGACTGTCACAGCACGGGTTGCCTTAGCATACGCTGACCCGGCCAACACGATCATGACTGTCACAGCACGGGTTGCCTTAGCATACACTGACCCGGCCAACACGATCATGACTGTCACAGCACACGCGGTTGCCTTAGCATACGTTCGACCTGGCCAGCACGATCATGACTGTCACACACGCGCCGGTTGCCTTAGCATACGTTGACCCGGCCAACACGATCATGACTGTCACAGCACGCGCGGGTTGCCTTAGCATACGTTGACCCGGCCAACACGATCATGACTGTCACAGCACGCGCGGGTTGCCTTAGCATACGTTGACCCGGCCAACACGATCATGACTGTCACAGCACGCGCGGGTTGCCTTAGCATACGTTGACCCGGCCAACACGATCATGACTGTCACAGCACGCGCGGTTGCCTTAGCATACACTGACCCGGCAACACGATCATGACTGTCACAGCACGTCGGTGTTCATTGCACAGCGCGAGCATGGGCACTCAGTCCACATGGGCACTCAGTCCACAGGGCACTCAGTCCACATGGCACTCAGTCCACACCAATCCGCACATGGAGGGGGCATGGCCAAACGGACCTGTCTGTCGCCATAGTTACGTCGTGTGACAGGTTTCAACGATCTCTGTCACTGAATCTCTCAGCGCTGGGGGGAGGGGGGAGGGGGGGGGGGGAAGGGGGGGAGGGGAGGAGGGGGGGGGGGGAGGGGGTGGATATCTCGAGTCTCGGGAATTGAATTCCACCCTCTTTCCAAAGACGTCCTTAACTGAACGAGCCACGGCGTTCGCGAATCAGGATCGCGAACGGACAACGAACCATAATCTTCACTGAAACCAACGGCCCACGATCCAGTTGGCAGACTTACGACGAAGTTCAGTGGACCTAATGATATATCTCCGTGGATTCTTTTTTTTTTCCTTAACATTTTTTTTTTAGCAACCTCCTTTTCCGCCTTTGTCTGGTTTCTTTCCACAACATCGTGAACTTGAACATTTCGGCCGAACCGATTGGAAATGTTGATTTAGGAATCGATAATAGAAAGTGATTTTCAGTCTGACCAGTTGATTTCCGTTAGAGGAAAGCGTCCACACACTTATCTTCTCTGTGCGCGATCCCCAACAGCTTGCAAAACATGTTGACCGATCCTTGTTTCATCGTGACCTAGGCTCAGCGAGGTGCGTGAACCTGACTGATCTTGGATCGGGAACCAGATGATCGGGCGATTCAACACAAAGTCAAGAAGGCCGAGATCACGAACTAAAATTTCACTGCAATCACATCGAGGTCACCTGTAGTTGTTCCTGCTCGTCCGAGCACTTGTCTGACTATGTTCAAGATCGAAAACACTGTGCCAGGCTTGAATAAATGTGAACTTGTGTGTGTTCATTTCTCCATTTGTTGTTTTGTAGCTGTGTCTAGTACAGGGTATATAGGCAAGCTTGAAACGTCCTTTTTTTAGGGATATTTCCTTGTTTGTTCTGTGTGCTCTGTGCTGTCATATCTGCTAGGCGATTCGGTGTCTTAAGCAGCATTCGTTTGAAGTTGTGGTCGTATGTTTATTTCATCATTGGAGCAGACTTGTATGTTATTGACAAATTAGTCAGGGAAGCTTGGTTCTTCTACTAGTTGAATGTTCTGTATCCTGTGCCTTCATCAAAACCAAACACGTCGATTTCTTTCCAACCTTATTCCTCTCTCCATTCTGAAGAAAATATGTTTTCATGACATTTTACGATGACCATGCATTTTTTTTCATTCACGTCCGGCTCCTCCTTCGATTCAGTACACTCCCACCCCCACCTTCTCGAACCTTCATACCTCTCTGTCTAACCCCCTACCCCCCTTCTCTCTGTTCCAGACGGAAATGACAGAACAGCCGAGTTTCTTTGCACCATCTCAGGTGACAGAC
>CM065727.1:5507356-5522356 GCA_033310375.1 Conus canariensis
GAGGGGGAAGAGGAAAAGTGAAAATAGCGAATCGGGAACGTCAGGAATGGGGGAGGGAGGGGGGAGTGAGATGGGGTGGGGAGGAGGAAGAAGGGTGAGCAGGAGTGGACAGGGTTTGGAGAATGAGGAACTGAGAGTTGGGGTTTCAGGATATGAGATTGGGTAAGGGGGTGGGGAGGCGAGTTCTCAGGCAAAATTTGCAGTTTAACATAATGACGTTTAATTGAATACTTAAACAAAAACAAAGAAGAAATGAAAAAAAGAAAGGAAGAAAGGAAGAAGAAGCAAGAAGAGAGAGAGAGAGAGAAAGAGAGAGAGAGACAGAGAGAGAGACAGAGAGAGAGAGAGAGAGACAGAGAGAGAGACAGACAGAGAGAAAGACAGACAGACAGAGAGACAGAGAGGGGAGAGAGAGAGAGAGAGAGAGAGAGAGAGAGAGAGAGAGAATGAAAGAAAAAAAAGAACAATAACCAGAAGAAGCATTGTACCCTGGTAACAAACTAATGCATAAAACTATCGTCATACGTGCCAGAGTGATTATCAGCTTCATCATCTCTATCGTCATCATCATCATCATCATCGTCATCATTCCCAGAGCAACATTGAATACTTCAGACTAATGAGCACTGGGGGACATGCCGGTGAGATGGAGAGATATTCACAGCCTACAACACTGACACGACAGACGGCCCAGTGTTGTGGTGGGAGACATGAGCACTGAGGGACATGTCGGTGAGATGGAGAGATATTCACAGCCTACAACACTAACACGACAGACGGCCCAGTGTTGTGGTGGGAGACATTTATAGCCTGCAAACTGGCACACCAATGGTCACGTGGTAGAATGGGAGATAATCATAGCCTGCAAACTGGCACACCAATGGTCACGTGATAAGATGGGAGATATTTCTACCCTGCAAACTGGCACATCAATGGTCACGTGATAAGATGGGAGATATTTCTAGCCTGCAAACTGACACCGATGGTCACGTGATAGGATGGGAGATCTTTATAGCCTGCAAACTGGCACACCAATGGTCACGTGATAAGATGGGTGATATTCTTAGCCTGCAAATTGACACGACACTGTGGACACGCAACACTGGGGATATCAACCGAGACGTGGTAACATCGACAGAGAACTGTTAACACCAGCGTAGACCTGTCACCGTCAGCAGAGTCCTGTCGACGCCAGCGAAGATGTGTCATCACCAACGGAGATCCATCAACACCGAACGAGATCTGTCAACACCAACAGAAGTCTTCCACCATCATAACCGAGATGTGTGGCTATCAACGGAGATAGGTCAATACCGACATAGATCCTTCATTATCAACAGACACCTGTCATCATCGTCAACAGAGATCTGAACAGAGACGTCAAGATCAGCAGAGACCTGTAAAGACCAAAGACCTGTCACTATCATCAGAGATCTGTCATCAACGATAGTGATCTGTGAACATCAAGAGAAATTTCGCGTTATCAAAAGTCCAGTCCACAACCGAAATCTCTTAATATCAACAGAGCTTTGTCTACCTCAACAAACACGCCCACATCAAGAGAGAGAGAGAGAGAGAGAGAGAGAGAGAGAGAGAGAGAGAGAGAGAGAGAGAGAGAGAGACAGACAGACAGACAGAGACAGACATACAGACAGAGACAGAGAGAGAGGACACACGAATGAACGCGAGCATGATGCCCTATTTCTCTCTCTCTCTCCCTCCTTGATACTACCTCTCTACCCCCTTCCCTATCCCCCCCCCCTCTCTCTCTCTCTCTCTCTCTCTCTTCTCTCTCTCTCTCTCTGTTCTCCCCTCCTTTGATCCACGTGGTTAAGGATTAGGTCTAATCCAACGACATCCAGGAAATTGGGAAGACGATCCCGCAAGCCGCTCTTTCAGCAGAATCAAAGAAACAGGCAATGAATCCTGTATAACACGGGGGACACCTTGTGAAGGCAGGCAGACGCTGGGTCTTTGGACAGGGACGATCAATCCAGCTGGTGGGGAGCTGAGGGGAACGGGAGGGGTGGGGGTGGGTGGATGGGGGGAGGGGAAGGGGGGGGGGTCGAGGGAAGCATGGGGTGGTGGTGCTAGGAGTGGGGGCATGTTGGTGGCGAGGAGGGTGGTGACAGTGACACTTGTGGCTTTCAGGATCATGGCATGAATTATCAGCATGGGTGACTGAACATGGAAAGAAATAGCGATTCATTTACTTCATGACAAATGATCTCCCCTTCTCCTCTCCCCATCACCCACTCCTTCCATCCTGCCCTTCTCTCTCCCATTCCCCATAAAAAATGACAACGCCAGCCTGAAATGGTTTCATGTATTTCATGTACTTCATAACAAATAAAAACAATTCTCCTCCCCTCCCCTCCTCTCCCCATCTTCCCCTTTCTCCCACCCTGCCCTTCCCTTTCCCATTCCCCAGAAAAGAAATGACAACACCAGCCTGAAATGGTTCGATTACGAGAGTGACAACTCCGACAACTACTTCGACCAATCAGAGAGCGTTACTATTTTGGTGCATGAGTAAATAAACAACAACAACTGAACATACTTGAAAAGGATTTCTGTTTGATCTCGGGTCCTGAAGGACAACACTGAACTTGTTTGTGCCAAAGGTGATTTCTTAACAGATTAAAGAAACAGAATCAGAAACGACATTGCTTAAACTTCGTCATTGCTAGTTGCAAAGCGAGGTGACTTTAGGCGGAAATTCAAACAAATTTGAAAAGGTCTCAGGTCTTCTTCAGGCAAGATAAACAACACTCAAGACCAACAAAATGAAGAACGAGCAATCACTTATCTTGTCAAATTGGGCGCAAGATGGGCGTTGAATTCTTGCCTGAAGAAGGCCTAAGAGGTCGAAACGCCTCGTGTTTTGTCCTGTAATTCGTCTGTCCCTATTATCTGGCGGAGTTAGTTCAAGGACCTTTTAAAATTCGTCATTGCTGTATTGTCTGTCTCTGTATTTGTAGAAAATATCATCAAGTACAGATCAGGCCACGTGATTGGCTGAAATCTGTCAACTCATTTGCCGTTGGCAGGAAAAAGCCGTTGGAGTTAGCTTCTCGCTCCGACACCAAACTACTGTGTGCGAGATGAGCAACAAGGGAGATCACCGCCAGGGGTGTTTCCTCCCTACCCGGATACTGGCCAAACCCAGCATCGAAGCAGGTCAGAGAAATGGTGCCCCCTATGAAATGCAGTCTACAGCACTCACCCCCCCCCCCCCTCCACCACCATCATACCTGACCCCACCCCCTCAACCCTACTCCAATGCTCATACGGCTTTGATCACTGTTGCCATTTGCTGTCAGAAAAGGACGCAGCGCGCGGTGTGTGTGTGTGTGTGTGTGTGTGTGTGTGTGTGTGTGTGTGTGTGTGTGTGTGTGTGTGTGTGTGTATGTGTGTGTGTGTGTGTGTGTGTGTGTGTGTGTGTGTCTGTATGTGTTGAGTACCTGACATCTCTTTATTTGGAAATGACATTTAAATGCATAGACCCCCCCCCCCAAAAAAAAAAAAAAAAAAAAAAAATCCCCGCTAAATACTACTTCTGGTCTGAGCGATAACATAAACTCTCTCTCTCTCTCTCTCTCTCTCTCTCTCTCTTCTCTCTCTGTGTCACGTGAGCGCGCGCGCGATTGACTGTACAGTTTATTTATGCGCCCTTTCGCGGAAATAGACAGCCAGCTTCAAATATACGCAACACTTCGTAACTCAATACCATGGGAAATGGAATTTCCCCTGCCCCACCCTCCTGCTCCCTTTCCCCACTTCCCCTCACCTTTCTTTCGCTGATCGCCAACGCCGCATAAATGGGTCAGCAATACTGCCTCTGACATTTACTTGTCCAACCCCCCCCCCCCTCCCCCTTCTCTTTCTCTCTCTCTCTCTCTGCCGTCGTCTCTCTTGTCTTGCCCTTTCAAGAAAGAGACATTAGAAGCCAAATGATCTTATCAAACACCTTTGTGAAACAAAGGTGTTCCCCCTCTCCCTCACACCCACACACACATAAAAACACGCGCGCACACATACACGCATATGTGTGCGCATACACAGACGCATACAAGCGCACGTATGTGCGGGCGCTCGCGCGCGCGCGCATACACACACACACACACACACACACACACCACACACACACACACACACACACACACACACACACACACACACTCGGGGAGTTACGCGTCTCGGTCTTCCCTGTCTTTGAAGCCGGGTCGTCTGACGGCGGCAAGACCTTTGGAGCTGGAGAAGGTCGTTGCAGACAGTGTCAAATTAGCCATCATCTCTGCAGCCTCCACCTGCACTTCAGTTTCTCTCTTGTTGTTGTTCTTTGGAACTGGCAGGATCACTGGCTCCATCGCATGATGCCTAATCGCCCAGATTCTTCTCCCTGCGGTGTCCACCAGGCCCCTCAGTGTGGGAATGGAATGGGTGAAGGTGTGCTAACAATGTGTGTGGTTTTGGACCTGGTACGTCCTGTTTGACCAGCAGGCCAATCGCTGTCTTGTCTCTTCTTTTCATTTTTTTCTTTTTCTTTTTTCTTCTTCTCTATGTTGTTATCATTACTCATTTCTCTCTTATTTTGTTATTCTTCCTTAATAAACTACATTTCTTCTTTCATTCATTACTCTTTCTCGCTTTTTTCCCAGTCTTGTTTTTCATGATTTATGCTTACCCATTTTGTTCATTTATTCCTAACCCTCACTAAGCAGTGACATACATATTCCTTTCCTCCATTTGCTATCTTCTCAAGAGAACATAACCCTTAGCATACTTCCTTTTCATTGGCAGGTGTCCTTTTAGCTAAGTTATATCGTTTTCCTTTGTTGCTTGTTTTGTATTTGTTTGTCTCATGGTTTTTCTTGTGTATAGAAGCTCCAGAGATCAAAACGCGGTGCTTCCGTATTGTAGTTTGCACCGTTCATTTGTCGTTCGTCTGTCTGTTTCTCTTTCTCTCTCATTCTCTGTCTGTCGGTCGGTCTGTCCGTCCATTCGCTCTCTCTCTCTCTCTCTCTCTCTCTCTCTCTCCTCTCTCTCCGCTCACTGTCTCCAACAAGCAACTGGAACCGACTACTTCTTCAGAAAAGTGATGTTTCAGTTTCACTGGCATTCTTCCTCAAACAAAGTCAAGTGAAGTCCAAATCAAAACAGTTCATCACCTTTCACCAGAACTCCAGAGCGGCCTACAACTGCACAACGCGAAATTAAAAGCAAAAAAGAACCAAGAAACGATGCTGTGGTTCCTAATAGACACCTGTCGAAGTACACACCACACAAACCGCCAATAATTATGCCACGTCTAACCCGAACATTTCTTATAAACTTCGTCCAAGCCAAGCCATTTAGTACTTAGTCCATTACGAAATATTCAGTACTTCATCCAAGCTGAAACATTTGTCTCCTCAGCGACAGCTTTTATCATCACCTGACGTCTGATCCGAATGTTTATTATAACCTTACGTCTGAGTTAAAACGTTCATCAGCGCCTTCCATCTCAGTCTCAGCTTTCATTAACACACTACAAAACGTTTAAAAACGTTTATTAACATCCTAGACCTGAGTCAAAACGTTTATTGCTACACTACTTCTCAGTGGAAACCATTCATTACCAACCCACGTCTGATTCGAAACGTTTATGACCATCCTACGCCTGAGTCAAAAACATTTTCACCGCTCTCCATCTGAGTCAAAACGGTTATTGCCACCAAACGGCTCAGTCAACACGTTTATTTCCACCCGACTTCTGAGTTAATTTTTTTTTCTTATTTCCACGTTAGATCTGAGTCAAAATATTCATCATCACCCTACATTTGAGTCCAAACATTTCTTACTATCCTACACCCGAGTCAAAACATTTATTCCCGAGTTACCTTCGATTGAAAAAAACAAACAAACATGTTTATTACCACCCTGCGTGTGGATGAAAACAATTATCATCACCCTACTCTCTGATTCAAAACATTTATTACCACCCTACTCCTGAGTACTTCTGAGTCAAAAGAGTCATTACCACCCGGCATCTGAGTCAGAAAATTCATGACCAACCTTCGCCTGAGCCAAGCCGCTCATCATTTCCATCACCTGAGGCCTGAGACAAATCGGTTCTCATTAACCTATTGGTAAGAAAACTGGAAAAAAAAATTACGCAGCTTCACCGAAGAGGTCAAATTTTAACTGACACGCAAAACAAGGTGCGAACAGATCGGTGGCTTTTGGAGTATTGTTTCAAAGGTCACATGACATGACAGCGGAAAACAAACATAATTTCGGTCACATGACATGAAAATAGGACAACAAAAAACAATTTTGATCACATGACATTAAAAATAGGCGCTAAACAATTCTGAACAGACGGCTGTCAGCAAGTAAAGGGTAACAACCTGTGGAGTACTGTTCAGTGCGTGTCTTTTGTTGTTGTTGTTGTTTCTGAAATATACGTTCCTTTGCACCTTGCATGGTGTTAATTGGTATTTTAGCCCACGTCTCAAGTTACAACGGTCACAACCATTGTCCACCTGAGCCCCATCACTGATAATAACCTCCTTCTGTCAGGTTGAAAGCCGGCATCAGCACTCAACGCTGGAGCCACAACGGGTATGACCATGGTGTAGAGGTCATCCACCCTGAAAGTTCCCATTGGTCAGGTGCGTGATGGACGGCACCCCAGGTCATCAATGGTGTTTATGGTCAGACGGCCGCTGACAGAACAATGGACTGCCAGCGCTGAGCCTGGCCGGGGGGGGGGGGGGGGGGGTAAAACGAATGGTGTGTGTGTGTGTGTGTGTTGTGTGTGTGTGTGTGTGTGTGTGTGTGTGTTGTGTGTGTGTGTGACTCTGTGTGTGTGTGGACCATGTGTTTTGTGTGCTAGCGTGTATGTGGTGATTGTGTGTGGTGTGTGTGTGTGTGTGTGTGTGTTATGAGAGAGAGAGAGAGAGAGAGAGAGAGAGAGAGAGAGAGAGAGAGAGAGAGAGAGAAGGGAAGAAGTGAAAAGGAAGTGAGAGAGGACTATGATGGGGTGTTAACTCCACTAATAGCGCCTTCCCCCCCCCCCCCTCCCCCATCCCCACTAGTCTAGCGCCCGCCAGACAAATGTGATCGACTTGGTCAGTTCGAAAACCCCCACCGATCTTTCTGTCTGTGTCTGACCGTGTTTCTCTCTGTTTCTTTCGTCCCCCCACCCCCTCACCTACCTCCCCAACTCCCTCTTCTCTGTCTGTTTGTCTCTGTCTCTCTCAGTATCGCCTTCTGCCCGCGTGTTCGTTTGTTTATCTGTATCTGTCTTCCAATCTCTTTCTTGGTCTTTCCCTCCGTCTTCTTTCTTGGCCTCTCTGTTTCTCTCTCTTTGTCTGTCTGTCCGTCTGAATTTGAAGCGGGCGCGCGCGCGCGCGCGCCCCGCACACCACAACACAACACACACACACACACAAATGCACACACCACACACTACACAAATACACACACATACATGAATCAAATCAAATCAATCTCTTTCTGTCATTTCTAAGAAGATAACGCATTACTAGAAAGTGTTTTCCCGTTCACTGACATATCAGTTTACCATTTCCCATTTGGTGATAGTAACAAAACCTCCCAAATCGGTCAATGAAGAAAGATTCAATGTTCCCAACCTTCTCCCCGGTATCCTGTGACACGAAGACCGACACAGCGCTGTACACATGAGGACATTCTCTCACTGTCAGAGAAGGTACATCAGCCACCACGACAATGTTCCCCCCTGCCCCCTTTCTGCCTCCAGTTTTCTTCCCCCAGTCCCTAAGCTGCACTCAACTGCAATCTGTACAATGCAGGTGTGTCCGTCTCTCTCTCTCTCTCTTCTCTCTCTCTCTGTGTGTGTGTGTGTGTGTGTGTGTGTGTGTGTGTGTGTGTGTGTGTGTTCAACACAGAGATAAAAGATGATCTGACAAAGGCAGCAAACAGTCCCTATGATGTTAAGGTTTAATTTTTCTTGTCAACGGAAACCAATATAACAGACAATCAGACCAAGGAAAGAAAGCTGTATAGTGTTGATGTCTGGTTTTTCAGTCAGTAGAAACTGAGATGAATGGCAATCTGAAAAAGAAATACACTGTCTGTACAATACTGACGTCTCTGTATTCCAGTCAGTGCAGACAGAATTGAAAGACGATCAAACGGTCTGTACAGTACTGACGTCTCTGTATTCCAGTCAGTGCAGACAGAATTGAAAGACGATCAAACGGTCTGTACAGTACGACGTCTACGTCTCTGTATTCCAGTCAGCGCAGACAGAATTGAAAGACGATCAAACGGTCTATACAGTACAGACGTCTCTGCATTCCAGTCAGCGCAGACAGAATTGAAAGACGATCAAACGGTCTATACAGTACAGACGTCTCTGTATTCCAGTCAGCGCAGACAGAATTGAAAGACGATCAAACGGTCTATACAGTACAGACGTCTCTGTATTCCAGTCAGCGCAGACAGAATTGAAAGACGATCAAACGGTCTATACAGTACTGACGTCTCTGTATTCCAGTCAGTGCAGACAGAATTGAAAGACGATCAAACGGTCTATACAGTACTGACGTCTCTGTTTTCCAGCCTCTGTAAACAGCGATTAAAGTCCATCTGGCAAAGAAACAATATAGGTGTATAAAACATTGACGTCTCTGTTTTCCAATTAATGCAAAGAGAGATGAAAGACAATGTGAGAAAGAAAGCAATCAGTCTATGCAATATCGGCATCTGTGTATTCCAGTCATTGTAAACAGAGATCAAAGACAATCTCACAGTACAACATTGACCTCTCTGTATTTTAGCCAGTACAAACAAAGATAAGAGACCATCTGACAAAGAAAAGAAACGGTCTATACAGTACTGTGTATTTGACGTCACTGTATTCCAGTCACTACAAAGATAAAAGACCATCTGACAAAGAAAAAAAACGGTCTATACAGTACTGTGTATTTGACGTCACTGTATTCCAGTCACTACAAAGATAAAAAGACCATCTGACAAAGAAAAGAAACGGTCTATACAGTACTGTGTATTTGACGTCACTGTATTCCAGTCACTACAAAGATGAAAGATCGTCTGACAAAGAAAGGAAATGGTCTATACAGTGTTGACGTCTCTGTATTCCAGTCACTACAAAGATGAAAGATCGTCTGACAAAGAAAGGAAATGGTCTATACAGTGCTGACGTCTCTGTATTCCAGTCAATATAAAAATGAAAGATCGTCTGACAAAGAAAGGAAATGGTCTATACAGTGCTGACGTCTCTGTGTTCCTGTCAGTACAAAATGAAAGATCGTCTGACAAAGAAAGGAAATGGTCTATACAGTGTTGACGTCTCTGTATTCCAGTCACTACAAAAATGAAAGATCGTCTGACAAAGAAAGGAAATGGTCTATACAGTGTTGACGTCTCTGTGTTCCTGTCAGTACAAAAATGAAAGATCGTCTGACAAAGAAAGGAAATGGTCTATACAGTATTCACGTGTCTGTATTCCAATCAGTACAAACAAAGACGAAAGATCGTCTGACAAAGAAAGGAAACTGTCTTTCTAGTACTGACGTCTCTGTTTTCCAGCAAGTGCCAACAGCGATGAAGGACCATGTGACATTACAATGTCTTTGACTAAACAGAAAGCAGTCAATACACAGTCGATGTCTCCTTCCTCCAATGACAATGAAAATGGAAAACAATCTCTGTAGCAAAGAAAAAAGTCTGCGCAGTGTTGGTCTCTCAGTTTTCCAGTCAACAGAAACAGAAATTCAAAAAAAGCTCTCACAAAGACAGGACATAGTGTTGTGTGTTGAAGTCATTGCTCACCATTTGACACAGAGATTAAAGACAATCCTTTAAAAAAGAGTCAGAGAATCAATCTGCACAGTACTGACGTCTCTGTCAACACAGGTCCAAAACTTTCACAAAAAGGAAGAGTCTATAGAACTGTCGACCTGTCTGTATTCCAGTGCCTAAAAACGTAAATAAATGACAGTCTCAGAGAGAGAGAGAGAGAGAGAGAGAGAGAGAGAGAGAGAGAGGAGAGAGAGAGACAGAGAGACAAGAGAGACAGAGAGAGACAGAGAGAGAGAGTGAACGGTCCGTTGATATATCCGTTTCCCCAGTGACCATCAAAGGAGAGAAAAGAAATCTCTTCAAAGATAGAAAAGGGAACAGCCTGTACAGTGGTGATGTCTCTGTTTTTCTTTCAACACAAACGGGAGATGACAGACGAGGAAGAAAACAAACGATGAAAGAAAGAACGGGACAGACAGCTTCCTGCCAACAGCACTGCTCTCACAGCTCATGACGGCCAGACGGAGGGGAAGACTGGAGGAAGCATGGGGGGTAAGATGGGGAGAGATGAAGGGAACAGGAAGAGAGAGAGAGAGAGAGAGAGAGAGAGAGAGAGAGAGAGAGAGGAGAGAGAGGAGAGCGAGACAGAGAGAGAGAGAGAGAGAGAGAGAGAGAGAGAGAGAAGGAGAAGGACAGACAGACAGACAGACAGACACACACACACACACACACACACGCACGCACACACGCACGCACACACACAGGGGGTGGGGGGTCGGAACGCTTGGTAATGCCCCAAATTCTTTCCGAGTGAGTGTCTGTCTATTTTCACGTTTCCACAATGCACCGAGTGCAAGCCGGAGACACTGGACTCGGACACCGCAGCAATGTTCAAAGCGGTGGAAGGAGCTGAAGGAGGTGGGGTTGGTGCACTCAGCCCCTTAGAGGGCGACAGCACCGATCTCCCGGACAACATAGCAGAAAGAAGATGACGCAGCGAAAGAGGTCCATGGGGAATGGCAAGACCATGTGGAAAAAGAACTACTGGTCATCGGACAAACCCCGGACCTGTGTGATACACGAACAGAGCTAAAGAACCCAGTGGAAACCCACCAACCCTGTGGCTGCTCATCGTAACGTTCTAGTCAACGGAACATCAATCCGAAAATGACGGAAACCGGAGAGAAATGGACCGTCATCCAATGCGATAAACTCGAGGAAAGCACGGCAGAAAGCGACAGAAGACAGCCTTTGATATAACGAAGAAGCCTGTAAGACGAACAGACCTGAAGTGGAAAATAGCGCTTCATAAAGGAGGGGTGGGGGTAGTGGTGGTGACCGCGGTATTTGTTGTCTTCGAATGATCTATTATCAGAGACTTTGCCTGAAACACAGTGTATGTGTGTGTGTGTGTGTGTGTGTGTGTGTGTGTGTGTGTGTGTGTGTGTGTGTGCGTGTGTGTGTGTGTATGTGTGTGTGTGTGTGTGTGTGTGTGTGTGTGTGTGTGTGTTTGCGTGTGTGTGTGTGTGTGTGTGTGTGTGTGTGTGTGTGTGTGTGTGAGAGAGAGAGAGAGAGAGAGAGAGAGAGGAGAGATATCTCATGATGAATCTCTCCAAGTTTCGGACATGTGTGTTCGGTATGCAACAGTAATTCTTTCCACTGAATAAAGCGCAGCAATGAGACGCAGGCAACCTACTGTGATGCGAGTTCTCCTTTGATGTCAAACTTCAGGTCATATCGGCCTTTTCTGTGGCACTGGTCTCCCGGGAAGTGCTCCGTGACCAGAAGAGTGAAAGAGCGGATAAGTGAAAACGCAGACAAGAGAAAAGAGAGAGGCGGGGGTTAGAAGAGACTGAGAGGAAACATCACAACCCCCTCTCCACGCTACCATTGGGATGTATCAAACACTTATGCACTCAATGTGAACAGCAAACACCAAACAGTACGAAAGAAAAACCCAAATGCCTTGTTTCGAAATAGAACTGGCGAACGAATCTCCAAAAGTAGCTGAACGCGCGGACTTTCATTGGTGATTAAGAGTCAGTGAGGGAAAAAAAAAAAAAACAGGTTGGAGGCCCAATACCAAAAAAAAAAAAAAACTGAAAAAATGGGGGGAAATTAGAGACTGGAAGACCCACATGATAAAATAATTAACAGCAAGAGTTGTTGTAACAGGTGGGTTACAGGTGAATTGTAAGCTTTTAAATCAAAATGCGAACTCATATTAATTTTGTCTGACATAAACACAATTCAGTGGAGATCAAACAAAAAATGACGGACAATACTGTCTCTGTTCCGATGCTGAAAATCCGCCCAATGCGGACAGAGATAGTGGGGAAGTGGGGAAGGAAATGGCTGGTGGCGTGTGCCTGTACTTCAATGATACACGGTCAGGCAGGGCCAACTGTCACATATCTGCCGCACCAGTTTGCGTCGACCAGATTTAGTGACTGACGATACCCATAATTTCTTTGCACCAATCACAGACAATACCTATAGTTTCTTGCACCAATCAGATGACGTTATCTAGAGTGCAGGGGTGGGTGGGAAGTAGGGGTGGAGGGTGGGGGGATTAGCGGTGTATTGGATAATTCTATTAAAAAAGACACTAAGCCTTACAAACATTTCTTGTTTGTTGTGGAGGATTTTGTACAAAAGTACGCGAAAACACTAATTAGGTTGTTAAAACTTTGTTTGTTTGTTTGCTTTTCTTTGTTAATGAACGTTTAGACATCTGCACCTACCTCCATTGATACGGCAGACATCTAATTAGTTGATCACCTCTGTCTCTCCCATAACATTCTGCCCGTCGTGTCCGTGCCCTGGATCCGGCGTGACCGCTGTACGCCCAGAAAAGTCACTGCCCTCTAAATCCTTCATCAACACCTCGTTTCGACCGACGTTTGCTGTTTTAGTGGCGGAGATTTTCACCGCCGGCACAAACGTAAAGCCCTCTCTTCTTTTCGTCAAACAGTTAAATGATTATCGGACTTGGCTGGAGCAGACGACCGATTTATACACCAGACCGCATTTCCCACGTTGACAAATCCACCACCTGCCAGCAAAGAGAGTGCCTCCCACAACGAAGTAGTCCTGATTCCAGTCTGGAGAACAGCACTGAAGACTGGACTGCTCGTGAAAAACAACAATAACAAAAATACGATAAAAATTTGGTCGGTTAATTGCTTGGGTAACGTGATGGGATGTTTTGACAGTGGAGACCAGGGGGTGTTCGTTGACACATGGGAGGTGGGGATGGGGCTTGGGGGTGGAGATGAGAGTTATGAAGCTGCTGATGGCATATTTGCTTCTTTTTTTCTGTGAAGACAAAACAATTCCTGCAAAATTCACATTAAAAAAAACGTTCTTGTTACGAATTAAAGCATTCTATAAAGCAGCCAGCAATATGTGCTGAAACGTGGGTTTCAATCATTTTACTGTCGGGCCTTTTGCGTCGCTCAACTCGTGAGCTCTTGCATACTGATCTGTCACCAACACAGTCTTACGACACATTCAACATGTCACCCGCTGCCGTTCACTTGCAAACGTCCAAAACTACTGAAGCTCCTAGGAACATGGCACTGGCAGCAAATGATCAGTGTACACTGGAAAGAAAACAGGCGCCAGCAGAACAGAACACACGCGTGAATCGTATTTTTTTAATTTTTTGGTTTGCACGACCACACATTTGCATGACTCTTTTGAGCTGTGTGTGTGTGTGTGTGTGTGTGTGTGTGTGTGTGTGTGTGTGTGTGTGTGTTTATTTATTTCTTTCTGGGGGGAAGGGGGGAGGGCACCACTTTACAACTCTATCCACTCACTAGCTTTACATGACAGTTACTCCCCACCCCCCAACGGCATTTCATAAAGGAAAATGTTTTCAATCTAATGATCTACAAACACGATTTTGTGAACTCAGAAAGGATTGAAATGCTGGCGACTTGATTGACACGAAACTGATGGCCGTTAAGAGCCTTTGCAAGCTTCCTTTACTCGTTACTGTTTTCTCCAAACTGTCGCCGTTCAACTCTTCAAAGCGAGCTAAGAATAGCTAGTACGCTACAACCCACCACCACCACCACCACACCACCACCATCTCCCAAATGCGACATTCCACTGAAATGTGGTCAACTCTTAATTGCAGACTTTAAAGCTAAATGATGATCGGAACGGAGCAACCAAACAGCCATATGACAAAAAAAGCCCTGGAAGGAGTGTGTGGCCACATGAAGCGTTCATTGCAGTCATTCATTCAATTTAAATCAAATCACGCAAATGTAAAATACGCAAAAGTTGAGTCCTGTGGATAATGCTGATACACAAACTGAAAGGAAAGACAGCAGAAGTCCTCGCGGAAGAACAGAGCAAAAGAGAGAGAAGAGAGGGAGAGAGAGAGGAGAGAGAGAGAGAGAGAGAGAGAGAGAAGAGGAAAGAAGAGAGAGAGAGAAAAACAACAACTATAGAAGCTGATCTTCAGCCCCAGATAAGTAATAGAGAAGGCCCTTACCCTTGTTATCTCTGCTGCAACTTCATCGATTCCACAAAAGCCTGTGATCGTACTTCACAGTGTGCGCGAGCACGACTACGTCCTCTCTCTCTCTCTTCTCTCTCTCTCTGTATGCGTGTGTGTGTGTGTGTGTGTGTGTGTGTGTGTGTGTGTGTGTGTGTGTGTGTGTGTGTGTATACAGAGCACGTGTGCGTATTTTCTATATATATATATATCTCTCTCTCTCACACACACACGTAGGAGAGAGAGAGAGAGAGAGAGAGAGAGAGAGAGAGAGAGAGAGAGAGTGAGAGAGAGAGGAGGAGAAGAGGACAGAGAGACAGAGACAGAGAGATGGAGACAGAGAGAATCAAAAACAAATTATGGCGTGGCTGGAAAATTGCAGCAAGGAACCGTCCGTTTCAAACTGAAACAAGAAGCAAAAACAAACAAACAAACAAAAAAAGAAAAAGAAAAAGAAAAAAGAAAAAAGGAAGACAGTACAATAGCTCGGGGCCACACAACGGCACGTCAGACACGGCGAACAGGGCACAGCATGCCAACGCCACCACCAGCAGCCGTAACGGCAGCAGGGCAGTGTCTCCTGTGGCAGGGTGCCTCATGGCCATTCCATATTGATCGATTGTTCTCAGTGCACTGCGGCGCTGGGACTGACAGCGGGCAAAACTAGGTGTGATTGTATATGGGGGATTGGGGGA
>CM065727.1:5527356-5529856 GCA_033310375.1 Conus canariensis
GGTCTGGGTGTGGCTGTGTCTGGTCAGGACCTGCACTCTACATTGCAGCGCGGGGTCTGGGTGTGGCTGTGTCTGGTCAGTACCTGCACTCCACATTGAGGTGCGGGGTCTGGGTGTGGCTGTGTCTGGTCAGGACCTGCACTCCACATTGAGGCGCGGGGTCTGGGTGTGGCTGTGTCTGGTCAGGACCTGCACTCCACATTGAGGCGCGGGGTCTGAGTGTGGCTGTGTCTGGTCAGGACCTGCACTCTACATTGCAGCGCGGGGTCTGGGTGTGGCTGTGTCTGGTCAGGACCTGCACTCTACATTGCAGCGCGGGGTCTGGGTGTGGCTGTGTCTGGTCAGGACCTGCGCTCCACATTGCGGCGCGGGGTCTGGGTGTGGCTGTGTCTGGTCAGGACCTGCACTCTACATTGCAGCGCGGGGTCTGGGTGTGGCTGTGTCTGGTCAGGACCTGCACTCCACATTGAGGCGCGGGTTCTGGGTGTGGCTGTGTCTGGTCAGGACCTGCACTCCACATTGAGGCGCGGGGTCTGGGTGTGGCTGTGTCTAAGGCAGTCTGCATGGGCGGCGTGGGAATAAGGAGATTAAGGGGTCAAAGGTGATTAGACAGCACCCCCCCCCCCAAAAAAAAAAAAAAAAAAAAAAAAAAAGAAAGTCCCCATTTCCTTCTCTCTCTTTCTCTTTGTGTGTGTGTGTGTGTGTGTGTGTTGTGTGTGTGTGTGTGTGTGTGTGTGTGTGTGTGTGTGTGTGTGTGTGTGTGTGCCCTTCCTTGCTTGCTTGCATGTGAGTGAGTGAGTGTGTGTGGTGTGTGTGTGTGTGTGTGTGTGTGTGTGTGTGTGTGTGTGTGTGTGTGTGTACAAACGCGCGCGCGCGTGCGTGTGTATTCGTCTCTCTGTCTGTCTGTCCGTCTGTCCTCCCCCCCCCCCCCTCTCTCTCTCTTTATCTGCAGGCTTCCCCATCTTATGAATACTGAAATGGTTGCTTCACTCTCTGTTTTCGACTGTACGGGGTATTTTCACCCCGATGTCGACATCTGAAAGGATGATAACCGAAAAGCGCGCGCGTGCAGTTGGCCATGTCAGTGTGCAAGTTAAAATGTATTGATCGTCTTCAGAGTTTCTGTCCTTATAATTATATAGCTGTACGGACAGGTGTCTTGTTGTCACCTACGTCAGTTCAACTCACTTCATAGTCTGTCGGTTTCACTGAACAGAACAAGCATGTACCACTTGTCATCTTGTGCTTTCTCTCTGTCTCTGTCTCTCTCTTTCACACCACACACACACACACACACACACACACACACACACACACACACACACACATATGAGAGAGAGAGAGAGAGAGAGAGAGAGAGAGAGAGAGTGACAGTTTTATTGCCATTAGCAAAAAGCCCTGTTGGAAAGGGGGTATCATGAGTCATATCTGGTAACAGCACAACACACACACACACACACACACACACACACACACACACACACACACACACACACACACACACACTTCCCTTGTGATGTTACAAACACTCCAACACATGTAAATGTTACAAACAAATCAAAGAATCAAACACCTATCCACCCGCGTGCAAGCGCGCACACGCACACAATATACCATTGACTCAGACGAGAGAGAGAGAGAGAGAGAGAGAGAGAGAGAGAGAGAGAGAGAGGACAAAAGTCTTTATTTACTAGAAATATGTGTGTATGCGTGTGTGCGTGCGTGCGTCCATGCATGCGTGAGTGTGTGTGTATATGTGTGTGAGTGTGTGTGAGTGCGCGCGTGTGTGCGTGTGTGTGTGCGCGCGCTTGTGTGTGTGTGTGTGTGTGTGTGTGTGCGCGCGCGCGCGGGCGCGCGTTGTGTATGAGTGCGTACACGTTTCCCATGAGAATCTCGTGCGTTATACTAAGTGATGTGAAGCTTCTTATGCGTTTTAGGACTGACTGGAGGGCTGGTTTATGAAGGCACTCTCAGCAGTGAGTGCAGTGTTGAGCAGTACTTAGCGCCAGCAGAGAGAGATAGAGAGAGACAGACAGACAGACACAGACAGAGAGTTCCTACACAGGAGAGAGAGAGAGAGAGAGAGAGGAGAGAGAGAGAGAGAGAGAGAGAGAGAGAGAGAGCTCTTTGTAAAGTATTTAGAATATTACTGGCGAAACTATTTCTTTTATATTTGATCTATTTCATACAATTTTCTTTCTTTCCTTATACCACAAGTTTCTTCTACCTATGTTACTTTCACCTTTTCTTTTCATATTCACTTATTCTGATTGTTTGCACTCCAAACGTCACCTCCGAACGATCTCGTGTGGTTTCCTTGTCATGTACTAGTCGTTTGGGGTGACACTCCCACCCCCCACTCCCCCCACCCCCTGTCACTTCCCCTCGGCAGTGTCCTTTCCCCAGGGGACTCAACCCTCCCTTGTGCTGGAGGCGAAGAGCAGGGATGGGGTGATAGGAGTGAGGGGAGTGGTACAGGGGGAGCGAGAGGAGTGGTACA
>CM065727.1:5534856-5544856 GCA_033310375.1 Conus canariensis
AGGGCACTGAGGTACTTTAACACAAACGGTATTGTATCAACGCTTTTTAATATTTCTGCTGGGATGCCATCCCACCCACTAGCTTGATTTCTTTTTAAGTGTCGTATGGCCTCAGCTATTTCGTCTGTTGTTATTAGTTCGTCAGTAATAGGACAATATTCAGTGGGCTCAGACACCAACTGCTGGCGTGGCACTTGGTCTTTAGTTGTATTCAAAAGTGTCTCAAAATGCTCATGCCACCGTTCTTTTGAAATGTTTGGTTTGGGAACACTATTTCGGAGGACAGAACGAACAGTGGTCCAGAATTTTGAGCTGTCCAAACATGTGTCAGTAAGGGATTTTACCTGTTCCTTTTTAAACTGTTCTCGATTTTCTTTTTGCATGTCTTTATATTCCTTCCTCTCTTGGCAGTATGCCATTCTCTTTTCTATTCTAGTTTTATTGTCCTTCGCATTTCTATACTGGCTTAATGCTCTTCTTGTGACAAGTTTCTTCGCCTTACAATCCTGATCAAACCAAGTAGGCTCTCTCCAGGGTTCATTACTACAAAGCATAGTTTTGGTCATGCACTGAGACACATTATTTAAGTAACAAGTGAATGTTTGAATAGCACTCTCTAAATTGACGTTTACTAATGCTGTGGCTTCTTGAAGAAGAGAGACGGCCCTGTCAGTCTGTGTTGCTGCTACAAGCACATCTCTTTTATCTTCATCCCATATTATTTTTGTAAATCGTTCTTTCTGTACCTCTGTAAAAGTGCCATTGACAGTAGTTTTTTTGATAAACATAGTTCCACAGGAAAATGCTGAGAGAGCACTTCCTTCCCAACACACAAATAAAGGTCACATTGTAACAAATCATGCGAACATAACATATAGTCAATTACACTGTTTCCACATGTAGAGACGAAAGTAAATTTCCCCTCTCTATCCCCATCACAAAAACCATTTAAAATGACCAAGTCATTGCCTTCACATAAAGTTAATAAGTGAGACCCAAAGAGATTTGTATTTTTGTCTTGTGATTGTCTTTCAGGTCCAGTATACACATCTTCAGTCCTCCCCCATGGTTCACGATCAAAGTCCAAGACTGAGGCGACAGGATTAGACACTCCTACCCTACTATTTAAATCCCCACATATGATAAAATGCACGTCCTTATACTTTTGTAATACATTTGTCAAACACGTATCTAAGTTTGAAATGTCACAGTCTATTTCAGCCTGCTGGTACCAAGTCGAATTTTGAGGATGAACGTATGTGCATACCATAACAACATCATGTTTTGAAAGTAATAACTGTTTTAAAAATTTACAGCAAACAATGTTTGGTAGCAAACACTCAATCTGTTTACAGTACTGGGATAAATTTTTCTTTACAAGAACGATCACGCCTCCCGATTTTCTACCAGGGCCTATCTGGAGAGCCATGTAGTACTAGTGTAATGGCTTGGACAGCCATCGCTACTGCCCTGCATTGTACTCTCCATCACCCCTTCCTCCTCCATGCCGCTGCGGTCAGGCTTCATTCCGCTGGACAAAGGACACACACTGTGGGCAGACAGAGGAAACCAAGCGATCAGCTGCTGACAACAAAGACCACATTTTAACACCCCACAGCGAAGACAGCAGGGACTGTTTGTGGACGCGATTTGTTTTCTTTGTTTTGAAGGTTATTTGATTCTCCTGTTTGTCCGCGTTTTGTTTTGCTTTGTTTCTACTGTTTTGAAGGTTATCTGACTCTAATGTTTGTCCGCGCTTTGTTTTTTTGTGTTTGTTTGGGTTAAAAAATGTTTTGAAGATCATTTGACTCTACTGTTTGTCCGCGCTTTGCTTTCATTGTTTTGAATCAAATGTGACGTCCACTTATGGGAAGGTCATGTGTTTGAAGATTGTTGGTCATTTCATCGGTGAAAATCCCCCCCCCCCCCCCCCCAAAAAAAAAAAAAAAAAAATGGAAGTAACTGGTGGGGGTTGTTCTTTTGATTAATTATCAGTTTAACATTCACCACTGGGTTAAATTTATGGTAGGCCTCAAAACGCTGACGTTAATGATATAGTGTTTTAGTGCAAAATCCTACTGTGGAGAATGACCTGTCTACACGTGCTGGTAGTCTTCATTTCTCAGCAACTAAGATGTTTAAGAACTCTCTCTCTCTCTCTCTCTCTCTCTCTCTCTCTCTCTAACACACACACACACACACACACACACACACACACACACACACACACACACACACACATCTCAACACAGTCAAGCAATGCCATCGTTCTCCTTATTTCCTGCAGCAGCAGTCCCCGCTAGGAACAAGTCAAAGAACGATCAGGTCAGCGCTGATGCTTCGCCACCTTCAGGCATCGGAAGAAGGGGAGGGGGGGGGGTGGTGGAGGGGGGATCCTGCCTGGCCCCATGGGTTATAACTATTGCTGTCTTGATTCAGGTGTTCTGGGTTTCATCCCCCAGTGGACAACGCTTGGTTCAGGCCAGACGTTCTACAACATTCCACCCAGACATAGTCCTTCCCGTGACACCGGAAATTGAGGTCGCGTGTGTGACAGCGTCCATTGAAAAGGAAGCAAATACACGCACACAAACACAAACGCACGCGCACGCGCGCGCGCACGCACACACACACACGCACGGACGCACACACACACACACGCACGCACACACTAACACATACACACGCACATACACACACACGCACACACACACACCACACCATACAAGCACATACACACACACGCCACACACACATACACACACACATACACACACTCCCCCCCTCCCCTACACATACACACACGCACGCACGTACGCGCGCGCGCGCGCGCACACACACACACACACACACACACACACACACACACACACACACACACACACACACACAATTGCACTCATCAACACACACACAGGTGACCAACTGAGATATTGTCCCTACCACGGAATTCGCTCACTTAATGGTGGGATTAAACGACCACGTCAGCAAAAATCTCAGCGATAAACAAGGAACAAAATAGAAAAGAAGAAGGAGAGGAGGAGGAGAAGAAGAAGAAGAAGAAGAAGAAGAAGAAGAAGAAGAAAGAAGAAGAAGAAGAAAGAAGAAGAAGAAGAAGAAGAAGAAGAAGGAAGAGAAGAGAAGAAGAAGAAGAAAAGGAAGAAGAAGAAGAAGAAGAAGAAGAAGAAGAGAGAAGGAGGAGGAGGAGGAGGAGGAGAGGAGGAGGAGGAGAGGGGAGAAGGAGAAGAAGAAAGAAAGAACAACAACAACAACAGCAACAATAACAACATCAAAAAGAACAACAGAACACTAACAACAACAACAACAACAACACCAACAACAATCACAAAAGGTTATGAAGTCTCGGCGTTGGAAATGGACCCGTTTATTTCTATTCCTCTTCCTAATTTCTGACTTGAGAAAGTCGATAATTTCCCTTGTTTGTAAAAAAGAAAAAAAAAATGTCGGTCACGAAAAGTGACCCGGTTTCCTTCCTTTTAAAAAGAACAATAAATGACAAAGGGGGGGGGGGGGGGGGGTCCAGGACAAGGAGGACAGGGAGACAGACAAAGACAGGCACAGGACAGGAGAGTTAAGGGTGTGGGGTGGAGGTGGGGGTGCGGGGGAAGGGGGAGGGAGGAAAGGGGGAGCAAAGGGCAAGGGGGTGGGGTGGGGTGGGGTGGGGGAGAGATGGGAGGGGATGGGGTGGGGGGAGATCGTAAAATCAATACGAGAGCTCCCTACAAGCCGATTAAAGCACACAGGTTGGCGACAGAATTCTTCACTCCGAGACCAAGCTGAATGGAGGACACGGCCGTTGGCGAGTAATGAAATATGGAGATGACTGACCATCCCCTTGTGTGTTTGAGACGGGGGGAGGAGGAGGAGGTGGAGGAGGACGGGGGAAAGTGGGAAGTGGAGTCGGGGTGAGGGGTGGGGAGATGGAGGGTGTGAAGGGAGGGAACAAGGATTCCGCTGCTGGACAGATCTGAGAGCACGGTGTGGTCACCACAAATACAGTCTGCATGTCTCCATGAATTAACAGTCTGCATGTCTCCACCAATTAACAGTCTGCATGTCTCCCCCAATTAACAGTCTGCATGTCTCCCCCAATTAACAGTTTGCATGTCAGCATGAATTAACAGTCTGAATGTCACCACGAAAAAACAGTCTTCATGTCTCCACGAATAAAGTCTTCATACCTCCACGAACAAACAGTCTTCATGTCTCCACGAATTAATAGTCTTCGTGTCACCACGAATTAACAGTCTTCATGTTACCACGAATTGTCACCTGGCATAGCCTTCAAGAGAACTGGCACACACACACACACACACACACACACACACACACACACACACACACACACACACACGGAAGTACTGAAGCCAAGGTTGAAGAACTTTAATGTGTGTATCATGTATGTCTGCCGTATTCAGAGCAGACAAACTCATCATCCTCGGTGATTTCAACGCCAGAGTCGGCACAGATCACACACGTCTTGGGATGGAGTTCAGGGAAAACAGCGTTGGCAGCTGCAGCAGCAATGGCCTTCTACTGCTGGAAACCTGCGCTGCACATGACCTTCTCACCACCAGTACGGTCTCTCGCCTTCCTGATCGTTACAACACAACTTAGATGCACCCTCGTTCCAAGCATGGCATCTGCTGGGTTATGATATCGTCGGGCAAAGGGACAGGCAAGATGCCAGAGCTACCAAAGCCATGTGTGGTGCACAGCGTTGGACCGACCACCGCTTGCTGATCTTTAAACTTAGAGCCACCCAGAAGACCTCAAGGGGGTAAAGGTGTCAAAGCGACTGAACGTCTTCGGGCTTAAATGCGACCTCGTTAGACAGCGATTGGTGCAAGAACTCGACAGCAAACTGAAAACTTCAAGGTTCAGTTCCCATGATGTTGTGTCAGACTGGGAGATATTTCGCAATACAGTCGACGTCTACGCTGCTGCCTCAGAAGTGGTGGATTCCATCACCTGAAAACATCGGGACTGGTTCGATGAAAGTAATGATGGCATCCAATCCTTGCTCGATTTGAGAAACACGGACTCCATTAGCCCACCTTAACGATCCTAACTCTGTTTCCAAGAAAGCTGCATTCAACATCAACATTGCCAAAAAGGCTGCACAATCTGAACTGCGTCAAATGCAGAATGCTTGGCTGAAGAGATCCAATCTTCTGCCCACTGGAATGACATAAAGAACTCACACAGTGCGCTTACGACTATCTATGACCCCACATCGTCATCCACATTTCCTCAGTGCCCATGGGAATAGACCGATTCCTGACGAGAAGATAGGAACCTTGAGCGCTGGGCCGAACACTTTAATAGTGTCCTCAACCGCCCATCTGTGTGCGTGTGTGTGTGTGTGTGTGTGTGTGTGTGTGTGTGTGTGTGTGTGTGTGTGTGTGTGTGTGCGCGCGCGCGCGCGCGCGTTCGCTTGTGTTTGAGAGAGAGAGAGAGAGAGAGAGAGAGAGAGAGAGAGAGAGAGAGAGAGAGAGAGAGAGCGTTTGCGCAGCTGCGTAATCCTCGCATCGCGATCAATACTCGGAACTGTGTGATAAACTTGTCAATAAACAGATGAATAAACAGCAAGACGAAGGTGGTAAACCAAAGAAACAGTTGACTGAAGTTGTAGTGGGATGAAGAAGAAGAGGTCCGTCAGGACAGCACAGCATTCCATCGTGTCACGGCTTTCAGCTCCACTGTGGCTGACCTGATGTAGCACTGGCTGCCCATGGTTTGTCTCCCTTGCCTCACCCTGTCCCCGACCCTCCATTGCCCTTGACGGATGGTCCGGGATCACGTCTGACACAGCGCAAACACCACGTCCCGAGTGGCGCCCGTCCCTCAACAGTCAGCGACCGAGATATGCCTGGAAACGCTCGCTTTGTTGGACAGAGGACTGTTTCATTGTATTGTTTTGTCCCTGGAAACAGATCCTTTGTCGGACAGAGGACTCATTGTATTGTTTTGTCTCTGGAAACAGATCCTTTGTTGGACAGAGGACTGCCTCGTTGTATTGTTTTGTCCCTGGAAACAGATCCTTTGTCGGACAGAGGACTCATTGTATTGTTTTGTCTCTGGAAACAGATCCTTTGTTGGACAGAGGGCTGTATTGTTTTGTCCCAGGAAACAGATCCTTTGTCGTACAGAGGACTGCCTCGTTGTATTGTTTTGTCCCTGGAAACAGATCCTTTGTCGGACAGAGGACTCATTGTATTGTTTTGTCCCTGGAAACAGATCCTTTGTCGGACAGAGGGCTTATTGTATTGTTTTGTCCTGGAAACAGATCCTTTGTTGGACAGAGGGCTGTATTGTTTTGTCCCTGGAAACAGATCCTTTGTTGGACAGAGGGCTGTATTGTTTTATCCCTGGAAACAGATCCTTTGTCGGACAGAGGACTCATTGTATTGTTTTGTCCCTGGAAACAGATCCTTTGTCGTACCGAGGACTCATTGTATTGTTTTGTCCCTGTAAACAGATCCTTTGTCGGACAGAGGACTGTATTGTTTTGTCCCTGGAAACAGATCCTTTGTTGGACACAGGGCTGTCTCGTTGTATTGTTTTGTCCTGGAAACAGATCCTTTGCTGGACAGTGGACGGCCTCATTGTATTGTTTTGTCCCTGTAAACAGCCCCTTTGTTGAACACAGAACTGTTTCATTGTTACTGTCCCTGTAAACAGCCCCTTTGTTGAACACAGAACTGTTTCATTGTTACTGTCTCTGGAAACAGTCGCTTTGTTGGACAGAGAACTGTTTCACTGTCACTGTCTCTGGAAACAGTCGCTTTGTTGGACAGAGAACTGCTTCATTGTTACTGTCTCTGGAAACAGTCGCTTTGTTGGACAGAGAACTGTTTCATTGTCTCTGTCTCTAGAAACAGTCGCTTTGTTGGACAGAGAACTGCTTCATTGTTACTGTCTCTGGAGACAGTTTCTTTGTTGGACAGAGAACTGTTTTATTGTTGCTGTCTCTGGAGACAGTCACTTTGTTGGACAGAGAGAACTGTTTCATTGTTACTGTCTCTGGAAACAGTCGCTTTGTTGCACAGAGGACTGTCTCATTGTATTATATTGTCCCTGGAGACAGCCTCTTTGTTGGACAGAGAACTGTTTCATTGTTACTGTCTCTGTGCGCACGCGCGCGCGCGCGCGCGTGTGTATGTGTGTCTGTATGTATGTGTATGTTCTTCTTCTTCAATTTAACGTCTATCCACGTTAAGTGATATTGTATGTGCATGCGTGCGTATGTGCGTGCGTGCGTGCATGCGTGCGTACGTGCATGCGTGCGTGTGCGTGTGTGTGTGTGTGTGTGTGTGTGTGTGTGTGTGTGCTCCTCTCTCTGTCCCTCGCCACACAGTGTCGGACAATCACAATGAAAGCCCAGGCTTCCATCCGCATGGCTGCCCAACCGGTCAAGCGGGTTAGTAATAGCTGGGCACGTATCATGGGGGAAAATGGAAGAAGCGAAGCTAGAAAAGTGGCACCATTAGTTGGCGGCCACATCACTCAACTCACCGACAGACAGCAGTTTCAAATTCACACAGAGCAGAGCGTTGTTTTAACCAAAAAAATAATACAACACTCTGAAATTCAAAACCACGCCACGCAGTACTATACATACAGCAATCCCATGCCTAATACATCATGCAGAGAGAGGGAAATATGATGCGACAGCTTCAGAGCGATCATGCAATCGTGACTGCCGTGTGCGTTGGTCCAAAACTCTGCGAAATCACGAGCGTAGGGGTTAGTGCGTGAAGGAATGCTCTGGAACAACGTGGAGGAGAACGCAGACTACTACCGACGTCGAACAGAATCTGGATTTGTCCTTGCTGATCGCCGCCACGGGAAGCCAGAGCATGAAGGAAATGGAGAATGACGTCTGTCATACCTTTGTGGGACAGAATCTGGAATGTACGGAATGTCAAGGTTTACATTTCCACAGAGCTTTAATACTTCATGACGAAGAAGTGTTAGTTCAGAGACAGTTAACTGTTCGTAAATAGTGACTTCACAGTGAGTGTTAACTGTTCGTAAATAGTGACTTCATAGTGACTGTTAACTGTTCGTTGATAGTGACTTCACAGTGACAGTTAACTATTCGCTAATAGTGACTTCACAGTGACAGTTAACTATTCGTAAATAGTGACCTCACAGTTACAGTTAACTGTTCGTAAAGAGTGACTTCACAATGACAGTTAACTATTTGTTAATAATAACTCCACAGTGACAGTTAACTATTCGTAAAATAGTGACCTCACAGTGATCGTTAACTGTTCGTAAATAGTGACTTCACAGTGACCGTTAACTGTTCGTAAATAGTGACTTCACAGTGACCGTTAACTGTTCGTAAATAGTGACTTCACAGTGACCGTTAACTGTTCGTAAATAGTGACTTCACAGAGACCGTTAACTGTTCGTAAATAGTGACTTCACAATGACAGTTAACTATTTGTTAATAATAACTCCACAGTGACAGTTAACTATTCGTAAAATAGTGACCTCACAGTGACCGTTAACTGTTCGTAAATAGTGACTTCACAGTGACCGTTAACTGTTCGTAAATAGTGACTTCACAGTGACCGTTAACTGTTCGTAAATAGTGACCTCACAGTGACAGTTAACCATTCGTAAATAGTGACCTCACAGTGACAGTTAACCATTCGTAAATAGTGACCTCACAGTGACAGTTAACCATTCGTAAATAGTGACCTCACAGTGACAGTTAACCATTCGTAAATAGTGACCTCACAGTGACATTAACCATTCGTAAATAGTGACCTCACAGTGACAGTTAACCATTCGTAAATAGTGACCTCACAGTGACAGTTAACCATTCGTAAATAGTGACCTCACAGTGACAGTTAACTATTCGTAAATAGTGACCTCACAGTGACAGTTAACCATTCGTAAATAGTGACCTCACAGTGACAGTTAACCATCGTAAATACTTTCACAGCGACCATGCTCCATGAGAAATTTATCATCCTGCTCAACAGATCCTAGAGCCACTGTTCACCACATCAACATGGATCGCACGCAGTGACCTCTCCTTGAGGAAACTGAAACTATTCAGGCGGTGTGAAGCGATAATTGGACGCCGCATTTTTTGTTTTGTTTTAAACAATGACCGGCGTGTTGCACTTGGCAAAAAAAAGAAGAAGAAGAAGAAAAAAACCGTTAGGACGAGGCGATGATTCCACATAAAATGTTGTGGGTCATCGTCTGGAACTAGCTGCCCAGCGTTGGACAATGCCTGCCGCTCCGAGGAAACTCTGCAGTAGCGTGCCAAACAATGCCAAGCTCCAGAATTCCATTTACACGAAAACAATGCAATAAACCTGCGCGACAGACCAGACAAAGAGAATGACCCACAGGATAAAATGTGGGGAAAGTAGCACTGACTGAACGACCCACGGGATAAAAAGTGTGTCGTTTTTATCCTGTGGGTTGTCCAGTCAGTGCCACTTTCCCCACTTTTTATCCCGTGGGTCATTCAATCAGTGCCACTTTCCCCACTTTTTATCCCGTGGGTCATTCAGTCAGTGCTACTTTCCCCACTTTTTATCCCGTAGGTCGCTCAGTCAGTGCCACATTCTCAACTTTTTATCCTGTGGGTCGTTCAGTCAGTGCTACATAACAACAGTGGCAGGGCTTCCAAACGCATTCAAACAACATCCCCTTCCCCACTGTTCACTGCACGGGTCGTTCAGTCAGTGCTACTTTCCCCACTTTTTATCCTGTGGGTCGTTCAGTCAGTGCCACTTTCCCCACTTTTTATCCCGTGGGTCGTTCAGTCAGTGCTACTTTCCCCACTTTTTATCCCTGTGGGTCGTTCAGTCAGTGCTACTTTCCCCACTCTTTATCCCGTGGGTCGTTCAGTCAGTGCTACTTTCCCCACTTTTTATCCCGTGGGTCGTTCAATCAGTGCTACTTTCCCCACTTTTTATCCTGTGGGTCGTTCAGTCAGTGCTAC
>CM065727.1:5549856-5552356 GCA_033310375.1 Conus canariensis
ATTCACACAACCCTTTAGAGTATACATTCTAAAAACACACGGGAAATTTGATTCAAAATCTTTCTTCTGTAAAATAAAAATTCAGAGGAAAAATGCTCATCTCTCTCAAAAAGTCAAAGATCACACCAGGTGGAATATCTCTGAACAAGGTTTTCATGGAGTCTGCTGTAAAATGTTTATGTCTCACCACTAAAAGAACATGTTTCACTGTGAGTGGTACATAGCATGGAATGCACCACGGGGCTTCTTCACCTGTTAAAAGATATGAATGGGTGTAAAAGAAATGGCCTGTAGGCAAACGACGCAAGACTGTTTCTTCTTTACGGCCGCCTCGGGTACACGGTAAAAACAAAACAAAACAACAACAACAACAGCAAAACAAGTGGTAAATCTGATCTTTAAACCCTCCCCCCACCCCCTTCTCTATCCATCCCAGATGTCTTCAACTCCTCCCATTCACTACCCACTGATCCACGCTTCGTTCTGCAGCGGGTTATCCCACATGGCGTTGGGATCATTCCCTTCACAGCGTACAGTGACGAAGTCATCTCATACCCATCCCCAGCACATTCACAGCTCATGCATCACACACGCCAGCGCGAGCAAGACTCCCCAATTACACCTCCCCCCCCCCTTTGCAGGCAATGAAAGCTTAAGCTGGAAAACAGAGTGAAGAACGGGAAGGAAAGAAACAAGCCATTCTGGCTACTGATTTGTACAGAATGGGATTTTTTTTTTTCAACGAATGTTGTTTATAGTTTTTCTTCGATTTCCCCCCCTTGATTGGATTTGTACAGCAGAATTATTGTTCTATTGTGAAGCAAAGAGAGAGAAATGAAACCTTATGTGTCACTGTTGTTTTTTAAGCGTTTGAGTGTCCATTATAATCGAATTAGGCTTAGTGGACGCGTGAGTGCATATGCGTGTAAGAAAGAGCTTGAACATGGGAGGGATGAAAAGAAAGGTGATCTTGCATCAGGGAAAGGAAGAGAGAGAGAGAGAGAGGAGAGAGAGAGAGAGAGAGAGAGAGAGAGAGAGAGAGAGAGAGAAAGAGGAGAGACAGAGACAGAGACAGAGAGGGAGGGAGGGAGGGAGGGAGGGAGAGAGAGAGAGAGAGAGAGAGAAGGGAGGGAGGAGGGAGGGAGAGAGAGAAAGAGAGAGAGAGAGAGGAGAGAGAGAGAGAGAGAGAGAGAGTCAAAACAACTGCATATGAAGCGAGATGATGGCGGTGGAAGAGTCGACATTTCTCAGGGGATCAAAGGTTTTCCCCCACCGTTTCATTTCCTATTTCCTCTTTTTCCCCCTATCGATTTATTTCGTTTGTTTGTTATCTCCCGTCTTCAGAAAAGATCTCATCAACGCCTGACACAGCTCCTCATGCTAACATCCACCACCACCCTCCACTTCATCGTGTCAATCCCACCATCGGCTGTGGACAGAGACCTGGCAGTGCCATGTCCAGCCGCCAGAGGGATCCCTATGACAGGAGGCCCTGCACTACCACAATGTGGATTCTGTCGTATTTGATGGAGTATATACTAAAAGACACTGAGAGAAATAAACAGGCATAAACACGGCTATGGAAGTATGGACAAAACACACACACACACACACACACACACACGCACGCACGCACGCACGCACGCAGGCACACGGGCGCGCGCGCACGCACGCACGCACGCACCACACACACACACACGCACGTGCACGCAAGTACACACACACACACACACACACACACACACACACTCACGACACTGTAAACCAAAAACACAACCACACACGAACAGGCACTTACACACACACAACACACACACACACACACACACACCACACACACACACACACACACACACACACGCACGGTGGTCAATGACCTGGTCCTGCTGTCAGCTGACGAAGTCATGGGGGACGTGATCCCCTCTGGAGGATCAACCTCTCCACCTGTCCCACCTTCACAATCACTGCCCTGGGGTGGGGGGGGGGGGGGGGGTTCCCGTTCCCAGTCTGGACCGACCCTCCCCCGCCCCCCCCCCCTCCCCTCCACCTCTTCATTCCCTCCAAGTATTCCCTTGTCTGATGAAGGACCGTTCATAGCACTAGGAAAATAAAACGCCTCCACCACCACACCCAGCCCCCAACCCCGGCCCACCCTCCGTCTCCATTCCAACACTCCTCACAAGACTTCTGAACAATTCATCGATCCATCAATCGCTCCAAATCAATCAAATATTTAGTGTCCTCTTTGAAACCAACGAAGAAATTTCTCTTGCCGTTCACAAGGTGAACACGTAAGAAACGAAACGTCCGATTAAAAACAAAAAACATTAGAGTGCTGATCCCAATCCCCCCCCCCCTCCAATCCCCCCTCCCTCCACCCCACACAAGCACATGCACAAGCGTGCGCGCGCGCACACACACCACACACACACACAAACAAACAAACACAAGCACAAGCACGCGCGCGCTTGCACGCACGCACACCACACACACACACGCG
>CM065727.1:5557356-5564856 GCA_033310375.1 Conus canariensis
CAGACTCTTCTCAATAGATGAACCTCCTATTTCCCCCCTCCCCCCCCCCCCCCACACACACACCCTGGTTCACTAACAGATCATCTTCTCAATAGATGGACCTCCTACTTCCCCCCTCCCCCCCCCCCCCCCCCCCCCCCCCCCCCACACACACACCCTGGTTCACTAACAGATACGTATTAACATTTCTCGCGCTAGCTTACACGCGTGGGTCAATATTCGGGTGTGTGAGTACGCCCGTGCATGCGTGGTAAAGAAAGACGGCTACATGCCAATGTGACCAAGTGCCAATGTGACCAAGCGTAGTTGTGACAAAATGTCGTTGTGACCACGTGTCCTTGTGACCAAATACCGTTGTTGCTTCATCCCGGTTTACCTCTTTTAACTATTTTACAGCTATTGAAAGTCTCTTGGGTACCTGTGTACCTTAGCTTGTACAATGCAGATGACTAGTGGTCAGTGCCACTGACCACTGGTCATTATGACGTAAATCGGAGATTTTAACTATTCAACAGCTAATTAGTGTTTCCCGAGTGCTTGTGTACCTTGTACAATGTAGATTACTTGTGGTCAGTGCCACTGACTACTGGTCACTATGATGTAAATCGGAGATTTTAACTAGTTCACAGTTAATTATAGTCTCCCGAGTACCTGTGTACCTTGTACAATGCAGACAACTGGTGGTCAGTGCCACTGACCACTGGTCACTATGACGTAAATCAGATATTTCGACTATTTTACAGTTAATCAGTGTCTCATGAGTGTTTGTATACCTTGTGCAATGCAGACAACCAGTGGTCAGTGTCACTGACCATTGGTCACTTTAATGTATATCAGAGATTTTAACTATTTTTACAGCTAATTAGTGTCTCCTGAGTGCCTGTGTACCTTGTACAATGTAGATGACTGGGGAGGGGGGGGGGTCAGTTCCAACTGAGGGGGGGGGGGGTAAGTTCCAGCTAGTCCTGGAATAACCCCGGGGGTAAAAGCAGGCTAGCCCAGACTTACCCTGGGGTAAGTTTCAGGGGGGGGGGGGGGGTAAGAATGGGCTGTTACACCGGCCCCATTATCAGATCAACAACGTTCCCATTTCCTTGCAAACAGCGATCAGGCACAATCACATTGCCTTACCTAGATAAGACATGTGTAAAACGATAATCACATTGCCACAGATATCAAATCACGTCTTATAAGAAGAAACCGTTCACAAGGAACTGACATAAACATAAAACAAAGACTGGCCACAAATAAGTCTACCTGGCCAATTGGAGTGAAGTAAGAATGAATAATCATTCGTGGCGATCACGAACGTGAAGCTTTTTCTTTGTAATTATCACTCTTCGCCCTGCTGCAACAACGGCTGCTATGGCTGCTACCACTACGCTACTGCAACATGTAAAGTTTTTCACTCTCAGCGAAGCATGATAACGTCCACACGACCTGGTGATGCTTATAGGCGCACGCCAAGCTCGTTGTCGCTGCTGCTGCTGCTGTTCCTACGACTGCAGTAGCTGTTGCTGCTGATCTCGCTTCTACTGTTATATTGTTGTTGTGGCAGCGGTTCTGAGCAACTCAGTTCGACTCTATTCTAAATGAACTAACTGTGACTCTATTCTGAAGAAAGTCCATCTTACTCCACTCTGCTCTGAAAACACCTGTACCCGACTCCATTCTGAGAACACCCCTACCTGACTCCATTCTGAGAACACCCCTACCTGACTCCATTCTGAGAACACCCTACTTGACTCCATTCTGAAACCTACTGACTCCATTCTGAACACTGACTACTCCATTCTGAGAACACCTACTGACTCCATTCGGGGGTTATGACCATCGCCTGTACCTTTGACTCCATTCTGGTAACACCCTACCTGACTCCATTCTGGGGACACCTGTATCTGACTCCATTCTGGGACACCTGTACCTGACTCCATTCTGAGGACACCTGTACCTGACTCCATTCTGAGGAACACCTGTACCTGACTCCATTCTGGGGACACCTGTACCTGAGTCCATTCTGGGGACACCTGTACCTGCCTCCATTCTGTACCTGACTCCATTCTGAGGACACCTGTACCTGACTCCATTCTGAGGACACCTGTACCTGACTCCATTCTGAGGACACCTGTACCTGCCTCCATTCTGGGGACACCTGTACCTGACTCCATTCTGGGGACACCTGTACCTGACTGCTTTTTGAGGAGAGTTACAGGTGATCCCTGCTCAGACTGTTCCTACAGCAACGTGTCCTTCAAGATGGAAGACTGACTCAACGTTCTGCTCAGTCATCGCCGGTGTTCTGAAGTCGCAGAATCCGCATTGTTCCCGACCTTTGGGGAAAGTCTTCTTTCCTTTCGGCGTCCCCCCCCCCCCCCCCCCCCCCCCCCCACCCAACAGGAGATGGCGGCCATTATTACCGTTTGAAAATGCGACAATGTGAAACACAATCGCAGAACATTTACGCCAGATGTGGAAGGAAATTGAGAGAGAGAGAGAGAGAGAGAGAGAGAGAGAGAGAGAGAGAGAGAGAGAGAGAGAGAGACAAGAGAGTGAGAGAGAGAAGAGAGAGAGAGAGTGAGAGAGAAAGAGAGAGGCAGAGGGAGATAGAGAGAGAGATGGGAAGAGATTAAGAAAAAGAGAGAGGAGGTGAAGATTAAAAAAAGTGAGGGGGGAGGGAGGGAGGGACGAGATTAAGAAACAGAGCAGGGGTGAAGAAGAAGTGTGTGCGTGTGTGTGTGTGCGGCGGCGCGCGCCGGTGTGTGTGTGTGTGTGTGTGTGTGTGTGTGTGTGTGTGTGTGTGTGAGGGGGGAAGAGAGGGATGAAGGAGGAAGGGAGAGGAGGAATATATTATATATATATATATAATGTGAGGAGTGTGAAATTACTTATAGGAGAGAGACAGATGTAGCAGAGGGAGAAAAAAACAGACAGCAACAACCGACAGCACAAAAGACAGACAGACAGACACTGGCAACACAACGCATCATCACATCCTGACGACCGCACAGCGTGGAAACCAAATCTTGTAGATGTTTTTAGAAGCTTGATTTTTAACTTGCTTTTAATAATGATAAAATAATAGAAATAATATATAAATAATTTATCTATATGTTCTTTTGAGTGTGTGTTGTGTGATGTGTGTGTTTTGTCTGGTGCTAATATATATATATATATATATATATAGAGAGAGAGAGAGAGAGAGAGAGAGAGAGAGAGAGACAGACAGACAGACAGACAGACAGACAGACAGACCGACAGACACACAGAAGACAGACAGACAGACGGACGGACAGACAGACACGCATACAAAAACAGAGAGGAAGACGCACAGACAGACAGAAACATAAACAAAGTCACAGAAATAGAGGAATATAGGAACACAGACACAAAAACAGAGGCAGACTGAAAGATGGACACACACACACACACACCACACACACACACACACACACACACACACACACACACACGTACACACACATATACACTCAAGAGAGAGAGAGAGGAGAGAGAGAGAGAGAAGAAGAGAGAGAGAGAGAAGAGAGAGGAGAATTCAGAAACATATTTTATCAATATATAGGCCTTGGCCCTTATGAAGGGGTACATGATAACAACAACAGGAAACAAAACTATAAATCAGAGACTGTCTGAGTGCCTATTATTGTTTCTTCTTTGACGTAAGTGTTTCTGTTCTGTGTGCCTACTATTGTTTCTTCTTTGACCTAAGTGTTTCTGTTCTGAGTGCCTACTATTGTTTCTTCTTTGACATAAGTGTTTCTGTTCTGAGTGCCTACTATTGTTTCTTTTTGACCTAAGTGTTTCTGTTCTGAGTGCTAGTGCCTACTATTGTTTCTTCTTTGACCTAAGTGTTTCTGTTCTGAGTGCCTACTATTGTTTCTTCTTTGACCTAAGTGTTTCTGTTGTGAATGCTAGTGCCTACTATTGTTTCTTCTTTGACATAAGTGTTTCTGTTCTGAGTGCCTACTATTGTTTCTGTTCTCAGTGCCTACTATTGTTTCTTTTTTGACCTAAGTGTTTCTGTTCAGAGTGCCTACTATTGTTTCTTCTTTGACCTAAGTGTTTCTGTTCTGAGTGCCCACTATTGTTTCTTCTTTGACCTAAGTGTTTCTGTTCTGAGTGCCTACTATTGTTTCTTCTTTGACAGAAGTGTCTCTGTTCTGAGTGCCTACTATTGTTTCTTCTGACATATTTCTGTTCTGAGTGCCCACTATTGTTTCTTATTTGACCTAAGTGTTTCTGTTCTGAGTGCCTACTATTGTTTCTTCTTTGACAGAAGTGTTTCTGTTCTGAGTGCCTACTATTGTTTCTTCTTTGACATAAGTGTTTCTGAGTGCCTACTATTGTTTCTTCTACGACATAAGTGTTTCTGCTCTGAGTGCCTACTGTTGTTTCTTCTATGACATAAGTGTTTCTGTTCTGAGTGCCTGCTATTGTTTCTTCTATGACATAAGTGTTTCGGTTGTGAGTGCCCACTATTGTTTCTTCTTTGACAGAAGTGTTTCTGTTCTGAGTGCCTACTATTGTTTCTTCTTTGACATAAGTGTTTCTGTTCTGAGTGCCTTCTATTGTTTCTTCTTTGACATAAGTGTTTCTGTTCTGAGTGCCTACAATTGTTTCTGTTCTGAGTGCCTACAATTGTTTCTGTTCTGAGTGCCTGCTATTGTTTCTTCTATGACATAATGTTTCTGTTCTGCGTGCCCACTATTGTTTCTTCTTTGACATATAGTGTTTCTGCTCTGAGTGCCTACTATTGTGTTTCTGCTCTCAGTGCCTACTATTGTTTCGTCTTTGACAGAAGTATTTCTGTAAGTTTAAACGCTTTATACGGAAAGAAGGAGTCATTTGGAACAACCTTTCAGGAAGATGAAGACATCAGCATGCCCAATGTGCACAAAGAAGGCTGTCTGAAGTATTGAGGATAAATGAATCTTTCACAAAATGGTCCTGAGAGCTGGACAGAAGAAAAAAAGTGAATCTCAATTTCTTGAGAGAGAGAGAGAGAGAGAGAGAGAGAGAGAGAGAGAGAGAGAGAGGGAAGGAGGGAGGGAGAGAGAGAGAGGGAGGGACAGAGGGAGAGAGGGAGAGAGAGAGGGGGGAGTGAGAGAGACAGAGAGAGAGGGAGAGAGACAGAGACAGAGAGACAGAGAGAGAGGGAGAGGGAGAGAGAGAGAGAGACAGAGAGAGAGGGAGAGAGAGAGGCAGAGAGAGAGAGAGAGAGGAGAGAGAGAGAGGGAGAGACAGGGGGAGTGAGAGAGGGAGAGAGAGAGAGAGACGGAGAGAGAGACACAGAGAGGGAGACAGAGAGAGAGGGGGGAGAGAGAGAGGGAGAGAGACAGAGAAGGGAGGGAGAGAGAGGGAGAAAGAGAGAGAAAGACAGAGAGGGAGAGAGAGAGAAAGAGAGAGAGAGAGGGGGGGGGGGGGGGCGAGGAAAGAGGTGGAAAAACAGCAGCAAACAAGAGCAGGACTGTTATCAGCTACCATTCAGGGGAAATTGAAGTTTAAAGGAGACATTCACGAGTCCCACTCGTCTTTTTTTTTCCTATTCGTTCACTGCTCTGAAAGGCAGCGCGACCTCACAAAGTGCTGACGAATTTCCACCTCCCCCCCCCCCCCCCTCTCTCTCTCTCTCTCTCTCCCTCATTGGCAGAAAACGGGGTCTGTGTTAACAGCGTCACAAACGATCCAACTTAGAAGCAATAGCAGGGCCCGGGGAGCGAAATATGCCAAGCAAATGATGACTTCTTTAACAGGCAAGGCAAAAAACAACGGATGGCATTCTCAGCACTTTCTGCTTAAATACTGACGACATTCCGCGTTTCAGTGCTAGCACCAAAAAAAAAAAAAAAAAAAAAAAAAGAAAAGGACAGAAATAAAGAAAGAAAGAAAAAGTTCACCTTGTCTGGCTTCTTTGCAGAAATTGGTTCTTGGAGAGAGAAAAAAATATCACATTGCCACTATATCTTAGGGGTCGTTGGATAATTTCCATCATCGGCTTCATTACTGCCATTGGGATCTCAGGTCCTGTAGAATTTGATGTCTCCTCCACACAAAGGCAGATCATCTTTCATTCCACTGGCTGTTAGTTCCATTCCCACTGCCATAGTTCTAGTTGCAGAAAGGGCCGGAAGCTTCAAACACCGTACAACAATTGAGTCCTCTCTCTGTCTGTCTGTCTATCTGTCTGTCTGATTCACTCTCTCTCTCTCTCTCTCTCTCTCTCTCTCTCTCTCTTCTCTGTGCCGCTCTGTCTCAACGATTACAAAGCAAGGATACTGTACACTCTCTCTCTCTCTCTCTCTCTCTCTCTCTTGTGTCGCTCAGTCTCAACGATTACAAACAAAGCAAGGATACTGTACACACACACCTCTCTCTCTCTCTCTCTCTCTCTCTCTCTCTCTCTCTCTCTCTGTGCCGCTCTGTCTCAACGATTACAAACAAAGCAAGGATACTGTATCTCTCTCTCTCTCTCTCTCTCTCTCTCTCTCTGTTCCTCTGTTCTCATAACGATTACAAACAAAGCAAGGATACTGTACACACTACTCTCTCTCTCTCTCTCTCTCTCTCTGTGTCGCTCAGTCTCAACGATTACAAACAAAGCAAGGATACTGTACACTCTCTCTCTCTCTCTCTCTCTCTGTGTCGCTCAGTCTCAACGATTACAAACAAAGCAAGGATACTGTACACTCTCTCTCTCTCTCTCTCTCTCTCTCTCTCTCTGTGTCGCTCAGTCTCAACGATTACAAACAAAGCAAGGATACTGTACACTCTCTCTCTCTCTCTCTCTCTCTCTCTCTGTGTCGCTCAGTCTCAACGATTACAAACAAAGCAAGGATGCTGTACACTCTCTCTCTCTCTCTCTCTCTCTCTGTGTCGCTCAGTCTCAACGATTACAAACAAAGCAAGGATACTGTACACACTCTCTCTCTCTCTCTCTCTCTCTCTCTCTGTGTCGCTCAGTCTCAACGATTACAAACAAAGCAAGGATGCTGTACACTCTCTCTCTCTCTCTCTCTCTGTGTCGCTCAGTCTCAACGATTACAAACAAAGCAAGGATACTGTACACACACACCACTCTCTCTCTCTCTCTCTCTCTCTCTCTCTCTCTCTCTCTCTCTGTGTCGCTCAGTCTCAACGATTACAAACAAAGCAAGGATGCTGTACACTCTCTCTCTCTCTCTCTCTCTGTGTCGCTCAGTCTCAACGATTACAAACAAAGCAAGGATACTGTACACTCTCTCTCTCTCTCTCTCTCTCTCTCTCTCTCTGTGTCGCTCAGTCTCAACGATTACAAACAAAGCAAGGATGCTGTACACTCTCTCTCTCTCTCTCTCTCTCTCTCTCTCTCTCTGTGTCGCTCAGTCTCAACGATTACAAACAAAGCAAGGATGCTGTATTTTGTGGAGCGCAAGGGTCACGCCCCCCCCCCCCCCTCTCCCCTCAACTATCTCCATTCTTAATCGTTGATCTGTTAAAAGCGTG
>CM065727.1:5569856-5584856 GCA_033310375.1 Conus canariensis
CTTTCAGGGCTCTGGTTTTTTCCTTCCCTGCAACTGAGAGCTGTTTCATGAGGCTGTATGCAGACGTTCCTACAAACCCCCTAGCTCCAATTTCTGCAGTGAGGATTTTGACCTGATAGCCTTCTCTCCTCAGGCTGTTTGCCAGATCAGCATACTTTTCAGTCTTGTAGATTTGAGCTGCCTCCATTCTGTTCTCATATGGCACCGTGAGCTCGATCATGATCAGCTGCTTGGTTGACTTAGAGTGGACTACTATGTCTGGTCTCATGCCACTCTTGCTGATGATCTCTGGGTGACTCTTCCATTCTGGGAGGTCTGCAGTGCACTCCCAGTCATCTGCCCCGTTCAGCAGACTCTGCCTGCATGTTTCGAGTGGCACTGTTGTTCTTGGCCATGATTTGCTGCCTCCTGCCGTGAAGAATGTTGCGGGTGCTTTTGGAGTCCTGATTTTCCCTTTTGTGGTGTTGGTACTAGCCCAGACTACTTGTACAATCTCTTTGAGCACTTGGTTGTGCCTCCATGTGTACCTTCCTTGAGCCAGGGCTACTTTACATGAGCTTAGGACATGCTCCACTGTTTGTTTTTCATGGCAGAGGGGGCATGCAGGATCGTCTGTTTTCCCCCACTTCACCAGGTTTGCATTTGAGAGCAGAAGGTCATATGCAGATCTGAGAATGAAGCTGATCCTGAGAGGGGCCATGTGCCAAATGTCATTCCAAGTGAGACTTCTTTGGAGTGCATTCTCCCACGTTGTCCATTGCCCTTGCTGGCTCTGCTGGACTGCTTTTTGGAGTCTTTTTTGGTCTTCTTCTTTTCTCATCTCCTGAATCATCATGTCTCTTTTTGCTTTTCCTTTGGCCTTTGACCACCATTCAGTTTTGGTCACCCCCAGTCCTTGTCTGTTGGTCTGTGTGTGTCCTGTTATTTCTCTGATCTTGAGACTTTCTTTTGCAGAATCCATCGCCTCTTGAACTTTCCATTTTCTGCCTGTCTTCAGCTGGGCTTGATTGCTTCTACCACCTTGTCTCCTGAGTCCTCCAGCATGCTTTGAAGTCTGATCTTCCCTGCTTTGTATTCCTCCAGGATGGATTTCAGTGGTAGTTTCAGCTTTGCTTGGCGACAGTACAGCGCTATGTCAGTCAGACAGGGTGGGACACCAAGCCATTTCCTTGTGAACTTGTTGATTTTGGCTTCCATTGCCTCCACTATGCTGGTGCAGATGTCGTATATCATCAGAGGCCATAGGAGCTTTGGTATCAACATGAACTGCAGACACCAGACCTTGTATTTGCCAGGGAGCCCACACTGGTCAATGGTCTCCAAGCCTTCCTCCGCCATCTGCTTGGTTTCTTTTGCTCTTTGTGTGTCTTTCAGCGTATCATCATACCATCTTCCAAGGCTCTTGACTGGTTCTTCTGTGACTGTTGGAATGGCCTGGTTGGCAACACTGAAGACCACAGATCCGGCCACTTTTCCTTTCCTCAGTGAGAGACTCCGTGATTTCTTTGGCTTGAACTTCATTCTGGATGAGGCAACTATGTCGTCCAGCCTCTCCAGCACATGACGTGTCTCGTCTTCTCTGGATGAAATCACTGTAGTGTCATCCATGAAGGCCTTGAGAGGAGGCATCTTGTATCCATCGCCAAGGTCTGTTTGTCTCGCGTTGTTTGTTGCTGCTTTCAAGATGAGTTCCATTGCCAGCACGAACAGTATTGGGGAAATTGTACAGCCCATTGCAATACCCACTTCCAAGTTGATCCAGTCTGTTGTGTACTTCTTGGTAGAGAACCGCATTGAGAAGCCATTGAAGTACTTCTTGAGCATGTCGCGGATGTTCTTTGGCACATGGTACATCTCAAGAGCCAACTGTATCATCTCATGGGGCACAGATCCATATGCGTTTGCCAGATCAAGCCACACTACGTCCAGGTCTCTCTTTTCTGTTTTTGCTTTTTGGATTGCGTCCCAGATCATTGTGGCGTGTTCTACACAGCCAGCCACGCCTGGGATGCCACCTTTCTGGACTGACACATCCAAGTACTTGTTTTCCATCAGGTACTTGGTCAGCCTTGCTGCCATGACAGAGAAGAAGATTTTCCCTTCGACGTTCAGTAGTGATATTGGCCTGAACTGGCTGATGTCACTTGAGTTTTGCTTTTTGGGGATGTACACACCATCTGCCGTCATCCACTGGCCGCTGATCTTCTGGTTTCTCCAAGCCGATCGCAGCAGCCTGTGGAGCCACTCCAGCACCTTGGGACATTTCTTGTAAAGCTGGTAAGGTATTCCGTTTGGCCCTGGTGATGATTTGGCTCTGGCTTTGTCGACCACCTTCTTGATTTCCGCCAACGTTGGAGGCTTGCCATTGAACTGTTCCTCAGGGTTGGTTGGCCACACCAGACCTTGAATGTCGAGTGGTGCTTTGCTCTGTGGGTCAGAGTATGTTTTCCTCAGATGCTGCTCAAGAACTCCTTTGTCCACACTTAGGGTCCCAGATTTTGGCTGCTCAAACAGTGTTCTGGCAAACTGGAAGGGGTCTCTGAAGAAGCGCTCTTGTGTCTTCTTCTTTTTGCTCTTCCTCTTCCTCGCAGATTCCGCTTTGCTGAGGGCGCTGTGCTTTTCTTTCAGGTCTTTCCACAGTTTTTCCAAGCCTTGTTTTTCAGCTGGCAGTGCGGTCTTCCTTTGCATCTTGAGGTTTTTCTTTTGGACCCTGATCTTGTCCATCTTTTCTTGGCGTCTGGCTTTCTTTGGAGGTGTTTTCTCTTTGGGTAGTTTTGCTCCATAGGCGTCTCTACATGTGGCATACACAATGTCCCCATATGTGGCTAGTTTGTGTTCCAGGGTGCTTTTCCCTATCAGTGCATCGAGTCTTTGGACGATTTTTGCATCCAGTTTCTCCCAATCTTCAGTTTCGTTTGCTCGTGGCAGGTTGAGTTTCAGGCGCCTGGCATCGAGGGCCTGTGCAAATTCCTATATAGAAAAGGACTGGTCATATAGAAAAGGACTGGTTATGTAGATAAGGACTGGTTATGTAGAAAAGGACTGGTTATATAGAAAAGGACTGGTTATATAGAAAAGGACTGGTTATATAGAAAAGGACTGGTTATATAGAAAAGGACAAGTTATATAGAAAAGGACAAGTTATACAGAAAAGGACTGATTATGTAGAAAAGGACTGGTTATATAGAAAAGGACTGGTTATATAGAAAAGGACTGGTTATGTAGAAAAGGACTGGTTATATAGAAAAGGACTGGTTATATAGAAAAGGACTTTTTATACAGAAAAGGATTGGTTATACAGAAAAGCCTGGTTATGTAGAAAAGGACTGGTTATATAGAAAAGGACTGGTTATATAGAAAAGGACTGGTTATGTAGAAAAGGACTGGTTATATAGAAAAGGACTGGTTATATAGAAAAGGACTTTTTATACAGAAAAGGATTGGTTATACAGAAAAGCCTGGTTATGTAGAAAAGGACTGGTTATATAGAAAATGACTGGTTATGTAGAAAAGGACTGGTTATATAGAAAAGGACTGGTTATGTAGAAAAGGACTGGTTATGTAGAAAAGGACTGGTTATATAGAAAAGGACTGGTTATGTAGAAAAGGACTGGTTATATAGAAAAGGACTGGTTATGTAGAAAAGGACTGGTTATATAGAAAAGGACTGGTTATGTAGAAAAGGACTGGTTATGTAGAAAAGGACTGGTTATATAGAAAAGGACTGGTTATGTAGAAAAGGACTTTTTATACAGAAAAGGATTGGTTACACAGAAAAGGACTGGTTATGTAGAAAATGTCTGCTTATATATTTAATAGGAATTTACGAAAGTAAACATCTGCTGAATAAAGGTCTTGCTTGTTACGAGTTAATAAAGATCAGAGAACTTCATATGATGACCTTGATGATGACAATAAAAATGACCGTCCTAGATAATAGCTGTGACGAGCAAATTACACTCCTAGATCGGTAATGAAAAAAAAAAAAAACGAAGTGAGGGGAAAAAACACCGTTTCTATTATGACGATAATGGCAAAATGACCGACCACGATGATAATAATGACAAAATGGCAGTTTTAGATGATGACGAGTGTACGAAATGACCATTCTCAATAACGGTCATGATGTTGAAATGACCGCCTCAAGGTTATGACATTGACACAATGACCTACGACGACTGTGCAGTAAGTGTCCTTGATGATGGCGATGCTGGTAAAGATAACGGTTGTAGATGATAATAATAATAATATAAAAACTGCCTTGTGTGATGATAACGATGGTTCTAGATGATAACGATTATGGTAAAATTAACGTGTTGGATGATTAGGATGATATTTATGGTAAAATGACAATCCTAGATGATGATGGTAAAATAACAGTCCTTGATGGTGGTAATGATAATATCATGACTGTCTAGATAATAACATGGTGGTGGTAACAGTAAAATTATTGTCCTTAATGATAGCAATGATGGTGAAATGACTGTCCACATGATGAGGGTGATGATGATAAATGATATTCCGGTTAACTTATCACTCCCAGTTTGAAAAAGTCAAAACATTCATGAAAAAATGGTACAGAGTGACGAAAATATGATAAATGGCATTCCGCTTAAAACCATTACTGCCGTGCTTCCTGGGTCTTCCATGACCCAGTGACTCAATAAAAACATCATATCTAATGAACGGATAGAGCTATGCTCACGAAATCTTAGGAGTTCCTCAACGATCTTAATAGTCACAGACATTTCATGTTTCGGCACAATCACTTATCAGCGTAATCAGTCGCGGTTCCCCCAGGACCTATACATTTTAATGGGTCGCATATGACCCACACCATCGGGTGAGGAATAAGTTGCTGAACCGCTCTTCATCAGGTGTGGGTCAAACAAGACCCACGCGATCTGAATAGGGATAAACAATAGGGAAAAGCCTCTACAAAATGTGTGGGTCTTGGGCGACCCGCACGATCGGGTCTGTGTAGTCAAAAACGTCATCCAGTGAAGGTTAAGTTGTCACTCCCAGTTTGAAGAACAAAGTAAAGACATTCATAACAGAAAAAAATTTCAACGTGACAAAAACCCTAACGGGCTATACGGGAAGAAAGGCACCGAATCCATAGTCATACAGCATCTTTGTACCCTCTGGAGACAATCTTCCCCTTTTTTCCTAACAATACATACGTCTCACAAAATGATCTGCCAGGACTTAACTTGCTAAAACACATATAACGACAATAACTTTCTGACCCCCTTGACATTTGTTCGGGAGATACTGTGCATTATCACCCCCACCCCCAGTTAACATTGTAAGTGTTATTATCGTTATTACCAACTATTACTATCATTATTATTACTACTGCCGCCACTGCTGCTGCTGCCGCCGCTACTACTACTACTACCACCACCACCACCACCACCACCACTACTACTACTACTACTACTACTAACTATTTCTAAGAATACGGGTTTTCCATAAGCACATCGTCAGGTTTCTGATGACATTTGAAGGGAGACATTGCTTCACATCATACTACTGCCCCCACGACAGAAGTTACGTTCTTACCCGGGTCTGTATGTTTGTATATCTGTCTGTCTGTCTGTCTGTCAACAGCCACACACAAAAACCACTGAGCCAGTCTTAACCAAACTCATCTGCACCGCTGCCACTGAAACACCACCGAAGTGACTGGGCAGCAGTGCAGTGTCTCCTCTGGTGGGTTGCCTCGTGACAGACTTGACATTGACTCTCCTTGTGGATCACCCGGGGCCAGGTCCTGCCACGGGCCAACCCCAGTGTGACTGTGGACGGGGAGGTGTGTGATGAGCAGTGTGTGTGTGTGTGTGTGTGTGTGTGTGTGTGTGTGTGTGTGTGTGTGTTACGTGTGCGTGTACGTGTGTGTGTGTGTGCGTGTGCGTGTGCGTGTGTGTGTGCGTGCGTGCGTGTGCGTGCGTGCGTGCGTGCGTGCGTGCGTGCGTGCGTGCGTGTGTGTGTGTGTGTGTGTGTGTGTGTGTGTGTGTGTGTGTGTGAGGGAGGGGAGGGGGGTTGCAGTAATGACACTGGAGTGGTACAGAAGATGAGAAAGCGAAAACAGAAAAATGATTTTGATCAAAAGACCAAACAATTTTTTTATCAAAAGAATAATTTTGATCAAAAGGCTGAGTGTGGCCTTGGGACGACCTCCTCCACTGTAGCGACAGGATCCGCCGAGCTGATCAAAGAGTTGATCGTGATCCGTGCAGCCAGATTAAAACCCAAACCCCACTGGAGCCATTCTAACACGCCTTTGTGGGAAATTGGAAGGTGGCCCCCCAGCCCCAGCGCAACAGACTGCATTCAGAAATCTGCAAGGGAGGTAATCCGTGTTACAGCTTGCGTCCAGCCAGAGTGACCCCGCCGTTTTCATGCGACAGATGTCGCTGGTGGGTACGCTTCAGGTCAAATATTTGACTCTCCAGTTCTATTTGTTTGACCCATAAACTGTGAAAAGATAACTCTATTTGCAGTGGATAGACAGACGTTGTTTTCACTGATTCTATTTCCAGAACAGGTCTGTTCCTTTTGCTGGCGGAGGTGTCCGTTCTCCCCAGTGTCTTTGTGGTCAAAAAAAAACAAAACAAAGTTTGTCACAATGACTTGCAGCAACCTTCAGCCCCCCACCCCGAACTCCCTCCCCTATTTCAGCTCCGCGTTATATAATAGATTGAAAGTGTACATCAAATGATTTGAAAAGAATTTCTAGAGAATCATTTTGTGACAAGAACTTCAGAATACACACTTATTAACATCTAGCTCTGCCGACAGGATCTTTACACACACACACACACACACACACACGCAAGCACGCACGCACGCACACGCACGCACGCACGCACGCACGCACGCGCGCGCACGCACACACACACACACACACACACACACACACACACACACAGACATAGAGAGATAGAGAGCGAGAGAGAGAGAGAGAGAGGGGGGGGACAGACAGACAGACAGACAGACAGATGGAGACAAGCAGTTACTCCGCTGACATTGTCATGAAACGCATAAGCGCATGAACAACAAAGCGTGGACATGAGGGTGGAAATAAAAACAAAAACAAAAACATATCTCGTGTCTCATTCAATGTTATTTGATACTGTTCAGTGATCGTTATACCGCAAGGGACCATGAGGCGGACGGACGGACACACAGACAGACAAACACGGAGAGACAGTCATGACAAAGATACGAGACTGAAGAGTGTCTCTGATAGGTCCAGCCTAGGTGTGCTTGCTTTTGAAGCAGCAGAAACGACAGGCTTGAGAGTAAGGCCACTGATAAAGCATTAAAGATAAGACAACAGAGAGAGAGAGAGAGAGAGAGAGAGAGAGAGAGAGAGAGAGAGAAAAGAGAGAGAGAGAGAGGACAGACAGACAGAGCAGCAAACAGAGACAGAGACAGACAGACAGAGACAGAGACAGAGAGAGAGAGAGAGAGAGACAGACACAGAGAGAAAGAGAGAGAGGAAGATAGAGAGGTAGAGCGAGATAGATAGACAGACAGACAGGCAGAGACGGACAAACAGACAGAGAGACAGAGAGAGAATTCGTACCCTGGCATGAACGCATTAAAGAATAACACGCATGTTTATCCTTGCATATTTGGCAGGATTAAGTCTGTTCTGTGCAGGCATGTTTCTAATGCATGTCGGCATACGCGCTCGCAGTCACACACACACACACACACACACACACACACTACACACACACACACACACACACAAACACACCACACACACACACACACCTTCTGACAGATCTTCTGGCGAGCACATCGCAACCGCTATGCACTTAATACCACTCTTCACTCCGTTACCTCTCCCAGTCCCTCCTGAGTATATTCGTGTCTCATTGACTGGGTTAGCAGTCGCAACGTGTTTGTTTCATTACCTCTCTCTCTCTCTCTCTCTCTCACACACACACACACACACAACGTACATATTACTGCCTTCCCCTCCCACGCCTGTCTGTCTGTTGTTTCTTTACGCTCCAACTGGAAGACACGGCTAAAAGTGCCGAGTTCTAAAAACTTCCCTCCATCCCCCCACCCCCACCCCCCTCCCCCCTGCTCCCACCACTCTTACCTTCTTCCCTTCTTGGTGCACTGTTTGCGTTCCGATTGGTTCAAATGGATCTGGGGCGGCGTGAGCCAATGAAGGTTTCCCTGCCATTCTGTTTGTCTGCACACCAGTTGGTTCACAAGGAGCTTCCAAACACGCGGGCCAATGACAATCTCCCAGTTCCCTTTGTTTGGTCAGCATGGGTGACTAAGTGACCTAACGATAGTGTTCTCAAAGGCCCCTCTCTCTCTCTCTCTCTCTCTCTCTCTGTGAACTGAACTATTCTTTTTCAAATAAGTAGCAATTTGATTTTTTCCCCAGTCTTACATATACCCACTCTATAAAGGTTGGTGACCTTGCAATTAATTCTGTGTGTGTGTGTGTGTGTGTGTGTGTGTGTGTGTGTGTGTGTGTGTGTGTGTGTTCCCTCATTCGCACACACCCGTGCATGTTTTCTTTCCGTTTTTCTGCCATACACGATGAGCCATGATAGTCTTTGAAGAAACAACTGGAGAAAGGCTGCAGGGACGGGGGTGAAACGTGGTGGAGGTAAGGCAGTGGTGTGTGGCAGGAAGGTGGGTGGTGGGGGTAGGCTGCTTCTTAAGACGTCAGCGAGGAATAACAAAATGACTGCCTTCTCAACCCCCCCTCCTCCCCTATTTTCCCCTACTACCCACTCTTCCTCCCTCCCCACCCCCTTCCCATTCCCCTCTTCCCTGCTTCCTTGCCCGCGGACAAGAGTCTGCCTATGACGTCAGCTGTGGCAGCGATTTCACGAGCTAAGCTCCACCATAGAGGCAAGGACTGCCGGGACAGGCGAAGGGGATTATGGGATACGTCAACACGGAAATGAGGTCCCCCCCCCCTCTCCACCCTTTATTTCCCCCTTCTCCCAGCACCCCCTCCATCTCGCCTGTCTCACTCCCACCCCTTCCTCCAGGATCTCACTCCCACCCCGTCCTCCAGGATCTCACTCCCACCCCGTCCTCCAGGATCTCACTCCCACCCCTTCCTCCAGGATCTCACTCCCACCCCTTCCTCCAGGATTAAACAAATCTAACATGCGCTTCATTTTCTGATTAACAAAGGCATGTGTCAAGTCAAGGTATATGACGTCAGTGGCGGTTGACAATTTCCAACAGTTTTTCCCCCTAGCGTCATTGCTATGGTTTTCTAAACTCGATTTTACGTTGAATTCATTTTCGTTTCCCCTTGGTGTTTAATTCCATTGTTTGTTTTTCAAATCTTAAATGAGGCAGGAAACAGTAAACAGTAACTAACGCACAAGCAGGAAGCAAGAGTTACCCTACTTGTTCGTTGATTATTGTTGTTATTTTACTGTCTTCGTCATCATCATTGACATGGATTTTTTTCCGGTGAGGCGGGTGGTGGTGCGGGTGAGGTGAAATGGGAAAGGGGGGAAAGAAAGATGTGCGCAAGCGCAAAGAAAGCAATTTCTTGGCTGAATCTCGATCCCCCCCCCCCCTCTCTCTCTCTCTCTCTCTCTCTCTCTCTCTCTCCGCAAGGTTTGAACGAAGTTACATTTGCGATAACGCTCATTATTTAATCATCGCAAAACAAGTGCTATTTCCCCCATAATATCTATTTTCTTTAAATCAAATGAAGATGAAAATTTTAATCACGCACCTCCACATACACAGGATATTACAGGAAAGCTGCAACCAAGAGATTAACGAACAGTATGTCAACCAATTTAGGTGTTTGTCTCATCAATATTATCAGCCAGTGTACATTTAGTATTCACTCTACCAGACGATCTGAAATTTTTTTTTTTTTTTTTGGCAGTTATTATTTAACATATCAACCAATCACAATCAGTGTCATCAAGAAGACTGCGCCGCGTGCATAGTAGTGCACATATCGTCACCACATCAACGAAACCATGAGACATGACGTGTGTGTGTGTAATTAAACATGAACAGATAACGATAATAATGAAAAACATACGTAAGTACAATATAACAAAGCATAAACAACAACACAGATCAAGGAAGGGGTAAAAGTAGCGGGCTCAAGGGAAAGACTTTGAAAATGGCTGAGCCAGGCACCCTCCTAACAGGCCACTCAGTCACTGAACCCAGTGACGTCATTCACTCCACCGGCCAGTCAATTTTTTGTTCATTAATCTACAAACCGGTTGATATCTATCTGCAGTATGGAAAAAAAGTTCAACGTCCGCTGATCAATAATTAGTTTAAAGGTTGTTTATTTATGAGAACATAAACGACTTTTTCAATCATTATATCAGTCGATAGATATAGTAGCCTGTTTCTGTTAATTACCAGCTCGGCCGATCAGCCCACCAATCAGTCGATACTTATCAGTCAGTTAATTCATCAATACATAAATCAGCAGGACACGAACAGACGACAAAAGGACAGAGGAAAGAGCAATACGTAGACAGCAGACCTTTGTATCCCCTTCCGCCCTATTCCGCCCGACCCGACAGGCTCCTGATCCACCCGACCCGTCAGGCTCCTGATCCGCCCTATTCCGCCCGACCCATCAGACTCCTGATCCGCCCTATTCCGCCCGACCCGTCAGGCTCCTGATCCGCCCTATTCCGCCCGACCCGTCAGGTTCCTGATCCGCCCTGTTCCGCCCGACCCCTCAGGCTCCTGATCCGCCCTCTTCCGCCCGACCCGTCAGGCTCCTGATCCGCCCTGTTCCGCCCGACCCGTCAGGCTCCTGATCCGCCCTGTTCCGCCCGACCCGTCCGACTCCTGATCCGCCCTGTTCCGCCCGACCCGTCAGACTCCTGATCCGCCCTATTCCGTCCGACCCGTCAGGCTCCTGATCCGCCCTATTCCGCCCGACCCGTCAGACTCCTGATCCGCCCTGTGTAGCCAAAATAAGGCGTTGACTGAATGCGTTTCAGCAATGGGGTTGCCAACTGTGCGGTGTACGGGCCGTATTCCGACCGACGGGTAGTGTGCACGTGACCACTTCAACATGGCGACTGGCCCGCGGACAAACCTACAAGCTGGATCCCCTCTCGCTGACGACACCTTTGTTTCTGTGTATTTGAATGGCTTGTACTGTCTGTTTATTTTCTTTCTGTTTGTTTGTTGTAGGCCCATGAAATAAAATGAAACGCGTGAAAAAAAATGACGAGATCTTCCTCTGCTGTTAATACCAAGGGCTGAGCCTGAAGCACGAGTTGTTTTTTTCTGCTGATGCATCACATTCCGACATTTCTATTCGTGATCCATCCCATGTGCCGGTAATGATCCGGCAGACTCCTGATTACTGCGTAACGTCCCAAATACAGACGAGCATCGCGAGGATCTCCATCCCTCTCCTCACTCCGTCCTCCACACTTCTTTCCCCTCTGCATACTCTTCAAAGAAAAGACCTCTTTAACTTGTCTGCTTTGCTATGGATAGGCCAACAAACCATTTTTTTTTTTTTTTGAGTGAGAGCGACACGACAAATGAAGCCAAGTAACCCACTGACGTCAATTGATCAAGCTCAGACCCATGCTCAGACTGTGATGATTAAAGCCAGAACGTAGTAGAACGTAGTCCAACGGACTGCACGTCAATCAATATGCTGATGAGCTGCGAAACGGGAGACAAATCTCATGCACCCATTTGAAGACCGACTTTGGGACCTTTTTTTTTTCATGACGCGTAGCCGACAGGAAGGTGACGCCATGTCTATGACGTAGAAATCAACAGATGCAAAGATGTAGGGAGGGGAAGAAGGGGGCGGGGGGGGGGGGGGGGGGAGCGAAGTGGGGCGAGAAATAGTGGTACAATTAAGATGGGAAAGGGGAGGGGAGGGCACTGCAGCCTCAAATATGAAGTTGATGAACGTAAGCCAAGAGGACTCGGTAAAAACAGGGTGTCCTATTCCTACAATTTTTAAAAGAATTGTTAAAACAAGCCCGCCAATCAACAGGAGAAAACCAATTACAAGACAAAACACGACGCGTTTCGACCTCTTAGGTCTTTTTCAGGCAAATTAAACCACATTTAGGACTCGGAAAACGAAGAACGAACAATCACTTATCTTCTCGAAATTGAGAAGATAGGTGATTGTTCGTTCTTTGTTTTCATTGTCCTGAATGTTGCTTATCTTGCCTGAAGAAGACCTACGAGGTCGAAACGCGTCGTGTTTTGTCTTGTACTTTGTTTGTTGCTGTTGTTTGGTGGACTTAGAAATAATTCTCTTCAAAATTTGTTTTAATTTCCGCCTACATTCACCCCACTTTGAAACTAAGTATTCCTGCAAGTCAAAATACAGAAATCTGCATTAGAATCTATTACATCTGCCATCGACCTGGACAGTAATCTCTGTCAGTCTATATTATGATCTCCGCCACTAACTAAATCAGGGATATCATGTCAAGTCCACCCTGTCTCTACCAGTCACAAGGCAGAAATCTCTTTGTCAAATTCACTCTTTTACTGTGATAGGTAGGTTTGGCGTGTTGTGTTCACCCATCTACTCGTCTCTGCACAATGCGTTCTCTCTTGACCAGTCACACGACTAGAATGTCTGGTGACCTATCCTGTCTTAACCACTTCAATGGGATGTCTGTCTGTCTGGCCTGTCTTGATCAATCACTTCAATGGGATGTCTGTCTGTCTGTCCTGTCATCATCAATCACTTCAATGGGATGTCTGTCTGTCTGGCCTGTCTTGATCAATCACTTCAATGGGATGTCTGTCTGTCTGTCCTGTCATCATCAATCACTTCAATGGGATGTCTGTCTGTCTGTCCTGTCTTGATCAATCACTTCAATGGGATGTCTGTCTGTCTGGCCTGTCATCATCAATCACTTCAATGGGATGTCTGTCTGTCTGTCCTGTCATCATCAATCACTTCAATGGGATGTCTGTCTGTCTGTCTGTCCTGTCTTAATCAACCACTTCAATGGGATGTCTGTCTGTCTGGCCTGTCTTAATCAACCACTTCAATGGGATGTCTGTCTGTCTGGCCTGTCTTAATCAACCACTTCAATGGGATGTCTGTCTGTCTGGCCTGTCTTAACCACTTCAATGGGATGTCTGTCTGTCTGTCCTGTCTTAACCACTTCAATGGGATGTCTGTCTGTCTGGCCTGTCTTGATCAATCACTTCAATGGGATGTCTGTCTGTCTGTCCTGTCTTGATCAATCACTTCAATGGGAAGTCTGTCTGTCTGTCCTGTCTTAATCAATCACTTCAACGGAAGTCTGTCTGTCTGGCCTGTCTTGACCCATCACTTCAAGGGATGTCTGTCTGTTGTCTGTCTTTGACTCAATCACTTTCAATGTGATGTCTGTCTGTCTGTCCTGTCTTGATCAACCACTCTCAATGGGATGTCTTTCGTCTGGCCTGTCTTGATCATACCACTTAATGGGATGTCTGTCTGTCTGGCCTGTCTTGACATCACATGCAGTCTCTTTGCATTCACTCAATGGGATGTCTGTCTGTCTGTCCTGTCATTCACATCACTTCATGGATGTCTGTCTGTCTGCCTGTCTTGATCAATCACTTCAATGGATGTCTGTCTGTCTGGCCTGTCTTGATCAATCACTTCAATGGGATGTCTGTCAGTCTGTCCTGTCTTGATCAATCACTTCAATGGGATGTCTGTCTGTCTGGCCTGTCTTGATCAATCACTTCAATGGGATGTCTGTCTGTCTGTCCTATCTTGATCAATCACTTCAATGGGAAGTCTAATAGTCTGTCCTGTCTTGATCAATCACTTCAATGGGATGTCTGTCTGTCTGTCCTGTCTTGACCCATCACTTCAATGGGATGTCTGTCGGTCTGTCTTGTCTTAATCAATCACTTCAATGGGAAGTCTAATAGTCTGTCCTGTCTTGATTAATCACTTCAATGGGATGTCTGTCTGTCCTGTCTTGACCCATCACTTCAATGGGATGCCTGTCTGTCTGTCAAGTCTTGACCAGTCATTAGACTGGAATCTCTATAGTCTGCTCTGTCTTGACCAATCATTAAACTGGAATCTCTCTAGTCTGTTCTGTCTTGACCAATCATGAGAGCGGAATCTCTACACGTCTGTCCTGACCAGTCATAAGGCTGTCAATCTTAACAGTCTGTTCTATCTTGACCAATCGTTCCACTGGAATATCTACACTTCTATTCTGACCAGACATTGGACCGGAATCTCCAAAATCTGTTCTGTCCTTACAGATCATTAGTGTGGAATCCTTATAGTTCTTTCTCTACCGGTCACGAACCTGATATATTCAGCAGTCTGTTCTGTCTCAACCACTAGTCAGATTGCCATCTTTGTAGTCTGCCCCGTCTTGGCCAGCCATTAGACTGATGTCTCTATAGTTGCTAAGCAGACCCTGGTCACCATGCACCCCCCCCCTCCCCCACCTCCAGGACTTAAGCTAAGTGGATCCACAATGTACTGTAGGCACCACTGAACACGGTTCTGGTTGTTCCCAAGAATATAACTCATTTGGACGATGAGTTATGGCCCTTGATTTAAGGGTACCCCACTTATATGCTGACCACAATCATCAATTTTTCAAGTGAAATGTAGCTCATGTCGACCAATTACAATTAAAAAAATCTCTGGCACAGTTTGCTCCACCGTCAACACTGGGGACTGGGATTGGGGTGTTCAGCTACGGGGTAATAATCAGCTCTGTCCATTAAGCCTTATCTTTGTGTCAAAGCTAACGTTAGGGGTAAAAACAAATCCTTAGAAGACGATGACGTCATTAGCTCCGATGATGTGAAAATAATCAGCCTGATTTTGGAGAATAAGCGAGAGAAAATTGAACGGCTCCAAGTGTGTTGTGAACCAGGAAGTCTCTCTGGCGCTGATAGCTACAGGCCTCTGATCCATTGTGACTGGAGGAGCCGTCGCTGTTGTTGTTGTTGTGATGGCGGCCCTTTTTTGATGGC
>CM065727.1:5589856-5607356 GCA_033310375.1 Conus canariensis
GACTACTGCTGCTGCTGTTGTTGCCACTGCCACCATCACCATCACCACTATGACTACTGCTGCTGCTGTTGTTGCCACTGCCACCACCACCACCACTATGACTACTGCTGCTGCTGTTGTTGCCACTGCCACCATCACCATCACCACTATGACTACTGCTGCTGCTGTTGTTGCCACTGCCACCATCACCATCACCACTATGACTACTGCTGCTGCTGTTGTTGCCACTGCCACCACCACCACTATGACTACTGCTGCTGCTGTTGTTGCCACTGCCACCACCACCATCACCACTATGACTACTGCTGCTGCTGTTGTTGCCACTACCCACCACCACCATCACCACTATGACTACTGCTGCTGCTGTTGTTGCACCACTCCCACATCATACCATCCACCAACTATGACTACTGCTGCTGCTGTTGTTGCACACCCACCACCACCATCACCACTATGACTACTGCTGCTGCTGTTGTTGCCACTGCCCCCATCACCATCACCACTATGACTACTGCTGCTGCTGTTGTTGCCACTGCCACCACCACCATCACCACTATGACTACTGCTGCTGCTGTTGTTGCCACTGCCACCATCACATCACCACTATGACTACTGCTGCTGCTGTTGTTGCCACTGACCACCACCACACTATGACTACTGCTGCTGCTGTTGTTGCCACACCCACCACCACCACTATGACTACTGCTGCTGCTGTTGTTGCCACTGCCACCATCACCATCACCACCACTATGACTACTGCTGCTGCTGTTGTTGCCACACGCCACCACCACACACTATGACTACTGCTGCTGCTGTTGTTGCCACACCCACCACCACCACACCACTATGACTACTGCTGCTGCTGTTGTTGCCACACCACCACACACACCACTATGACTACTGCTGCTGCTGTTGTTGCACACCACCACCCACCACATATGACTACTGCTGCTGCTGTGTTGCCACTGCCACCATCCACACTACCACCACTCATAAACTGACTACTGCTGCTGCTGTTGTTGCCACTCACACCACCACCACCACCACTATGACTACTGCTGCTGCTGTTGTTGCCACACCACACCACCACCACTATGACTACTGCTGCTGCTGTTGTTGCCACACCCACCCCACCACCACCACTATGACTACTGCTGCTGCTGTTGTTGCCACTGCCACCACCACCACCACCACTATGACTACTGCTGCTGCTGTTGTTGCCACACCCACCACCACCACTATGACTACTGCTGCTGCTGTTGTTGCCACTGCCACCCATCACACCACTATGACTACTGCTGCTGCTGTTGTTGCCACTGCCACCACCACACACTGTGACTACTGCTGCTGCTGTTGTTGCACCACACCACCACACCACCATACCACTATGACTACTGCTGCTGCTGTTGTTGCCACTGCCACCACCACCATCACCACTATGACTACTGCTGCTGCTGTTGCTTGCCACCACCAACCACCACCACACCACCACTATGACTACTGCTGCTGCTGTTGTTGCCACTGCCACCATCACCATCACCACTATGACTACTGCTGCTGCTGTTGTTGCCACCACCGACATCTCACCACTACACACCACTATGACTACTGCTGCTGCTTTGTTGCCACTGCCACACCACCACACCACTATGACTACTGCTGCTGCTGTTGTTGCCACACCCACCACCACCACCACCACTATGACTACTGCTGCTGCTGTTGTTGCCACATGCCACACACATCACCACTCCACCACTATGACTACTGCTGCTGCTGTTTTGCCACTGCCACCACCACCATCACCACTATGACTACTGCTGCTGCTGTTGTTGCCACTGCCACCACCACCATCACCACTATGACTACTGCTGCTGCTGTTGTTGCCACACCACCACCACCACCACTATGACTACTGCTGCTGCTGTTGTTGCCACTGCACCACCACCACCACTATGACTACTGCTGCTGCTGTTGTTGCCACTGACCACCACCACCACCACCACTATGACTACTGCTGCTGCTGTTGTTGCCACTGCCACCACCACCATCACCACTATGACTACTGCTGCTGCTGTTGTTGCCACTGCCACCACCACCATCACCACTATGACTACTGCTGCTGCTGTTGTTGCCACCACCACCATCACCACTATGATCTACTCTGCTGCTGTTGTTGCCCACTCACCAACCACCCACCACTATGACTACTGCTGCTGCTGTTGTTGCCACTGCCACCACACCATCACCACTATGACTACTGCTGTGCTGTTGTTGCCACCACACCACCACCACCACTATGACTACTGCGCTGAGTTGTTGCCACACCACCACCACCACCACTATGACTATGCTGCTGCTGTTGTTGCCACTGCCACCACCACCATCACCACTATGACTACTGCTGCTGCTGTTGTTGCCACACCCACCATCACCACTATGACTACTGCTGCTGCTGTTGTTGCCACTGCCACCACCAGTATTACTACTACTACTACCACTACTACTACTACTACCACCACCACCACCACCATCACCACCATCACGCGGGAGGAGAAGGAGGAATAAGGGTGTGCGTATTATTGTTGTTGGGATATCTCACATAATGAATTATACGATGACGGTACGAGCGTGCTCTTCTCTTCACTGGTTCCTCTAGGATCTTCTACAAAGTGGCATCTCTCTGCTATAAATCCTCTGAATCCTCCTTTCCTGAGTATCTGACTGACCCCTTGCACTTTCATATCTCATCATGTGAACTCCATTCTTCTTCTCATACTCGTCTCTTCTACCTTGCTTCGCCTAACAGGTCCATTTTCTTTCTGAACAATCTCCTGAAGCCACTCAGATAACCGGCCTCTTTAACCTCTTTTGAATCAAAAGCTTCTTTTTAATTTAAAAAAAAAAAAAACCTTTCCTTTACTCCATCTGTCTGGTCTATACGGGTATGTGCCGTTGCTGTTTTCGTGAGAATTAAAAGTGTTGGGGGTGCGCGTGTTTTATTCATCTGACAGTGTTTTGGTTTGGGCGAGGAGGCTGAGTGTTAGAGTACACGGAGACGTGGTGCGACGAGCTTGTGACTGCGGCGTGCGTTTTTGTGCATGGCCTGTTGCCCTGGTGGATTTGGCTTGTAAGTGGGTGAGTGTTCTTACAATAATAACAACAATGATAATAATGATAATGATAATAACAATAATGATAATAACAATGAGGAGGAGGAGGAGGAGGAGGAAGGGGAGAATAATAATAATAATAATGATAATAATAGTAATAGTAATAATGGTGAGTTGAGTGTGTGTGTGTGTGTGTGTGTGTGTATATATATATATATATATATATATATATATATGTGTGTATATTTGTGTTGTGTGTGTGTGTGTGTGTGTGTGTGTGTGTGTGTGTGTGTGTGTAAGCGCACGCCTCGGAAGTGTATGACTATGCGTGTGTGTGTGTGTACCTGTCGTGAATGTTTTGTTTGTTTGTGTGAGTGTATGTATGTGCGCGCACGCACACGGGTGAGAGAGAGAGAGAGAGAGAGAGAGAGAGAGAGAGAGAGAGAGAGAGAGAGAGAAGGAGAGACAGACAGACTGACAGAGGGAGTCAGAGAGAGAGAGGGGGGGGCAGACAGTGACGGAGAGAGACACAAAGAAGAGAGAGAGAGAGAGAGAGAGAGAGAGAGAGAGAGAGAGACAGACAGACAGACAGACAGAGACATAGAGACAGACAGAGGCAAAGACAGAGAGTCCAGGGGTGGGGATGGGCACACAGACAGACAGACAGACAGACGAGGCGACCCTCAGCTTATGCAGGCGAGCCGACAAAAGACAGAGCCCGGGGACTGAGCAACCTGCAAGGGAGGCGTGTGGCGCTAAAGGCCGCCCCACACTGCTCGATAGGAGACACCGCCTGCCTTGACCTTTGCCGGTCCCCGGAGAGCAGACACCTTTAGACCGCTTCCCGCGGGGGTCTGTGCTGGTCGGTCTGTCTGCGGTGCATGCATTGTGTATGAGACTGATGACACAACACACACGTGCTGCAATCAGACAGACGGACAGACAGACAGAGATACAGCAGGCAGACAGGCAGGCATTGCAGAATAGCGTTGGTGTGTAGTGTTGATAACGGAAACAAGACCTACCAGTGCTATTGCCAACACAAACGTCATCAGTCTTTCTCCTCCTAATGTTACCACTACTGCTGCTGTGCTGCTTCTGCTTATGCTGCAGCCTGGCTGCTGCCTCTACCCTAATCAACTGACCCACAACCTCTGCTTATTCCGTTGCTGTTGGCTGCAGCATTCAAGCGATGTAGGGAATTCAGTAAGGGTTTTCAACGCTGATGGATTCGGTTCCCCGTGAAGAATGTCCCACATGTGCATTGCCTGTCAGTGACGCTGGTGATGGCTGGTAATATGGTAGACATAATCATCTGCTCACTGCCAAGATTTATGCAGATCTTTTTTCAGTTTGTGTTATTAAAATGATGTTCGTTGATCGTCACGTTTTAGTCTCGTTCACTCGTGTCAATGTCTGATATAAGGCTAGGTTATGCACAGAGCAAGTTTCGTTGGCTTCATTTATCAACTATCCCGGAGCCTTGATGACCGTTGGGGCGCCACAGAACACTTAACAACCAGCTTCCTCCACTCCTCCCGATTGTCAGATGCTCTTAGGCAGTTGATAAGTGTGAGGCCAGTCCATGCACTGATGTTGTCCTCCCATCTCTTTCTCTGTCTTCCTCTCCTTCTGCCTCCTCACACTGTTCCTTGTAGAACGGTTTTGGCAAGTCCTGCTGATCTTGATACATGACCACACCATCTCATTTTCCTTCTTTTCACTGTGGACAGCAGGTCTTCGTAAGGTCCAGTGGCTTGCCTTACTCTGGTCTGGACCTCCAAGTTGGTGATGTGGTCTTTGTATGAGATGCCAGGGATGTTGCAGAAAAAATGCTTTGTTGGCTTACCTAGATAAAAATAGCACACGGATCGGGCTCACGTTACGCTTACGTGCTCTTTGCCACAAAAGTTAAGTTTAAGTCGAAGTTTTGAGGCGTCAATATTCTTCAATTGAGAACATTAACAATTGGCGTTAATTTACTAACCGACAATCCACAGCGCCATTTCCGACTCAAACCATAAATCTCACGTGGTCGAGACTCTGACGTTATATTTAGATCCAGTGTCGTTTGTGCCTTGACATGTTGGATCAATCGCCAGAGACACTAGTCTGTGGTCAAGGTACAACTCTGAGCCGAACAATTTCAACGGCCACTCATCACAAGCATTCATCATCAACATCACGCCTGCTCTACCTTTTGTTTCTCTCGGTCACTGAGGCTTCAACAGCCCAGTGTGCGTGTCAACGTACTTTCACGTTCTCCATGAAGGTAACCGGGTGCAGGTGCTAGTGTTACAATATTTCCGTATCCATCACACTTTTCATGTAAGATTTTGTTGGTGATGTATCACATAAATCCAGTCAATTCTGGTGTCAGTGCTTTGCCCTGTGATGTCTATGTTCACTGCCCAGCGAACGCCTTGCCATTCTGGTGGTGTTGAAGTCGTCTTCGTCAGAGTGGCGTCAATGCCATGGCTGATTTTCTGTTCAACGCACTGTTCAATTATGTTGGTGGTAAAGTCAGAACAGTCCGTATAATGCCAGACTTCTGGGTTCACTTCAGTTTCATTTTGATGATTCTGTTCGCTGCCAGTGGTAACACTTCAATCATGATAGTTCCAAGTGTCTCTGTGCAATGCCCACTCTAACGTTTCAACCGTTCTGGTGATGCCATGATAATGTTATGTGCCTCCTTTCACTGTCCGCTGTCATATTTCAATCAGTCAAGTCGTGTTATGATATTGTTACGTATCTGCCTTCACCACTAATGTCAAATTTTCAATCGCTCTGTTGCTGTCGTGATAAAGAGACACATATGAAGTCTTACTCATGTCTTTGTTTAGATAGTTCAGTTGGTGTCATAATAATAAGACATATACAGTCATAGTTCTGTTGGTGTCATAATAATGAGACATATGCAGTCATAGTTCTGTTGGTGTCATAATAATGACACATATGCAGTCATAGTTCTACTGATGTTATAATAATGAGACATGCAGTCATAGTTCTGTTGGTGTCATAATAATCAGACATATGCAGTCATAGTTCTGTTGGTGTCATAATAATAAGACATATGCAGTCATAGTTCTGTTGATGTCATAATAATAAGACATATGCAGTCATAGTTCTGTTGGTGTCATAATGACACGTATGCAGTCATAGTTCTGGTGGTGTCATAATAATGACACATATGCAGTCATAGTTCTGTTGGTGTCATAATAATAAGACATATGCAGTCATAGTTCCGTTGGTGTCATAATGACACATATGCAGTCATAGTTCTGGTGGTGTCATAATAATGACACATATGCAGTGATAGTTCTGTTGGTGTCATAAAGACACATATGCAGTGATAGTTATGTTGGTGTCATAAAGACACATACTCAGTCACAGTTCGAGGAGTTGTTTGAATAGTTCTGAAGAGTTCTGAATGAAGAGGAACATCTGTGTTCACGTCAAATGTTCACTCATTGGGCAATGTCTTACCCTACTGCCCACGTCACTGATTCACTCGTACAGTCAATGTCTTACCTTATTGCCCACGTCATTGATTCAATCGTACTATGTCTTACCTTATTGCCCACGTCATTGATTCAATCGTACTATGTCTTACCTTACTGCCCACGTCACTGATTCAATCGTACTATGTCTTACCTTATTGCCCACGTCATTGATTCAATCGTACTATGTCTTACCTTATTGCCCACGTCATTGATTCAATCGTACTATGTCTTACCTTACTGCCCACGTCACTGATTCACTCGTACTGTCTATGTCTTACCCTACTGCCTATGTCATTGGTTTAATCGTGTTGGCAATGTCTTACCATACTGCCTATGTCATCAGTTTAATCGTATTGGCAATGTCTTACCCTACTGCCTATGTCATCGGTTTAATCGTATTGGCAATGTCTTACCCTACTGCCCATGTGATCGGTTTAATCGTATTGGAAAGTGTCTTACCCTACTGCCTATGTCATTGGTGTAATCGTATTGGCAATGTCTTACCCTACTGCCCATGTGCATCGGTTTAATCGTATTGGCAATGTCTTACCCTACTGCCTATGTCATTGGTGTAATCGTATTGGCAGATGTCTTACCCTACTGCCTATGTCATTGGTGTAATCGTATTGGCAATGTCTTACCCTACTGCCTATGTCATTGGTGTAATCGTATTGGCAATGTCTTACCCTACTGCCTATGTCATTGGTGTAATCGTATTGGCAATGTCTTACCCTACTGCCTATGTCATTGGTGTAATCGTATTGGCATGTCTTACCCTACTGCCTATGTCATTGGTGTAATCGTATTGGCAATGTCTTACCCTACTGCCTATGTCATTGGTGTAATCGTATTGGCATGTCTTACCCTACTGCCTATGTCATTGGTGTAATCGTATTGGCATGTCTTACCCTACTGCCCATGTCATCGGTTTAATCGTATTGGCAGTGTCTTACCCTACTGCCCATGTCATTGTGTGAATCGTATTGGCAATGTCTTACCCTACTGCCCATGTCGGTGTAATCGTATTGGCAATGTCTTACCCTACTGCCATTGTATCGGTGTAATCGTATTGGCAATGTCTTACCCTACTGCCCACCGCGATGTTTCAATCCATTCTGGTGATGTTTTAATCAGATGACAGACTGCATCCCCCGCCCACTCCCACGCCTCGCCCGTCCTGATGACGTCAGCCTGATGCCACAATATGTCTGTAATTGCCCATTAATCGTCCCGGGGATGGCTGTATAAGCTTCTATAACACTACCAGTCCGTCTGCCTCCCTCTGCCCCATCCTGGATGGAGAAAGTACTCGACTAAGTCACCTGTCTACCAGCCGCTGTGGGAAAGTGGTTAGCGTCTCAGACTTCTGGCTTAGACGATCGTGGATTCGACTCCTACCAGAGCCATTTATTTGTGGGATTTTTCGGCCCCGACTGGCTCCTACTCAGAGCTGAGTTTGCTATGGGCTCAGTTGGGAAGACTGGGACCACACAGTTGAGTTTAATGCACTTAATGGATGCATCTCTGACAGTGTTGGCAAAATTTCCTGATCAACACTGCAAGTGTCTGCTGCTCTCGGGCCTGGTTGACATCGGGGAATATCAAGAAAGGAAGCAGGGAGTACACTGTCAGATCTGAATGGAAGTCCGTAGCATCATCTTCATCATCCTCATGCTTATCGATCAGCGTTAAAAAAACAGAAAACCTCAAAGTCTGTGGCCCTTCTTGGTGTGGCTTTCATGGTGACCTGTGGCCCTTCTTGGTGTGGCTTTCATGGTGACCTGTGGCCCTTCTTGGTGTGGCTTTCATGGTGACCTGTGGCCCTTCTTGGTGTGGCTTTCATGGTGACCTGTGGCCCTTCTTGGTGTGGCTTTCATGGTGACCTGTGGCCCTTCTTGGTGTGGCTTTCATGGTGACCTGTGGCCCTTCTTGGTGTGGCTTTCATGGTGACCTGTGCCTTCTTGTTGCTTCATGGTGACCTGTGGCCCTTCTTGGTGTGGCTTCAGTGACCTGTGCCCTTTTGGTGTGCTTCATGTGACCTCAGTTTCAATTTCCTCTCCCCATTTATGACTTACTTTGATTCTGTTGGAGTCGGCAATCTCCACAAATTCATGGACTTAGTTTGATTCTGTTGGAGTCGGCGATCTCCACAAATTCATGGACTTAGTTTGATTCTGTTGGAGTCGGCGATCTCCACAAATTCATGGACTTAGTTTGATTCTGTTGGAGTCGGCGATCTCCACAAATTCATGGACTTAGTTTGATTCTGTTGAGAGTCGGCGATCTCCACAAATTCATGGACTTAGTTTGATTCTGTTGGAGTCGGCGATCTCGACAAATTCATGGACTTAGTTTGATTCTGTTGGAGTCGGCGATCTCCACAAATTCATGGACTTAGTTTGATTCTGTTGGAGTCGGCGATCTCGACAAATTCATGGACTTAGATTGATTCTGTTGGAGTCGGCGATCTCCACAAATTCATGGACTTAGTTTGATTCTGTTGGAGTCGGCGATCTCCACAAATTCATGGACTTAGTTTGATTCTGTTGGAGTCGGCGATCTCCACAAATTCATGGACTTAGTTTGATTCTGTTGGAGTCGGCGATCTCCACAAATTCATGGACTTAGTTTGATTCTGTTGGAGTCGGCGATCTCCACAAATTCATGGACTTAGTTTGATTCTGTTGGAGTCGGCGATCTCCACAAATTCATGGACTTAGTTTGATTCTGTTGGAGTCGGCGATCTCCACAAATTCATGGACTTAGTTTGATTCTGTTGGAGTCGGCGATCTCCACAAATTCATGGACTTAGTTTGATTCTGTTGGAGTCGGCGATCTCACAAATTCATGGACTTAGTTTGATTCTGTTGGAGTCGGCGATCTCCACAAATTCATGGACTTAGTTGATTCTGTTGGAGTCGGCGATCTCCGACAAATTCATGGACTTAGTTTGATTCTGTTGGAGTCGGCGATCTCCACAAATTCATGGACTTAGTTTGATTCTGTTGGAGTCGGCGATCTCGACAAATTCATGGACTTAGTTTGATTCTGTTGGAGTCGGCGATCTCCACAAATTCATGGACTTAGTTTGATTCTGTTGGAGTCGGCGATCTCGACAAATTCATGGACTTAGTTTGATTCTGTTGGAGTCGGCGATCTCCACAAATTCATGGACTTAGTTTGATTCTGTTGGAGTCGGCGATCTCGACAAATTCATGGACTTAGTTTGATTCTGTTGGAGTCGGCGATCTCGACAAATTCATGGACTTAGTTTGATTCTGTTGGAGTCGGCGATCTCACAAATTCATGGACTTAGTTTGATTCTGTTGGAGTCGGCGATCTCCACAAATTCATGGACTTAGTTTGATTCTGTTGGAGTCGGCGATCTCCACAAATTCATGGACTTAGTTTGATTCTGTTGGAGTCGGCGATCTCCACAAATTCATGGACTTAGTTTGATTCTGTTGGAGTCGGCGATCTCCACAAATTCATGGACTTAGTTTGATTCTGTTGGAGTCGGCGATCTCACAAATTCATGGACTTAGTTTGATTCTGTTGGAGTCGGCGATCTCCACAAATTCATGGACTTAGTTTGATTCTGTTGGAGTCGGCGATCTCCACAAATTCATGGACTTAGTTTGATTCTGTTGGAGTCGGCGATCTCGACAAATTCATGGACTTAGTTTGATTCTGTTGGAGTCGGCGATCTCCACAAATTCATGGACTTAGTTTGATTCTGTTGGAGTCGGCGATCTCGACAAATTCATGGACTTAGTTTGATTCTGTTGGAGTCGGCGATCTCGACAAATTCATGGACTTAGTTTGATTCTGTTGGAGTCGGCGATCTCGACAAATTCATGGACTTAGTTTGATTCTGTGGGATCGGCGATCTCGACAAATTCATGGACTTAATCGTTGGATGGATGTAGTGGCGCCTCCTGAGGGACAGCTCACATCGCGCTGGCTCCGCGACTAAGCATCTAGTATCGTCAGTGGGGTGTTTAGTAGGTAGTGTCCTGTGTATGTTGGATCAGAACAGGCGCCACCGAACACCAACGTTATTCAGCACAGCGCAGTGTCTGCTCTAGTGGGTTGCCTCAGACGACTGGACATTGACTGCTGCCTGTGGATTGCCGGTGCCGGGGCTGAGGCAGGACGGGCCAGGCTGTGGCTGTGGACGAACGGAGTCGGAATGAGAGGCGTGGGTGCAATGCCACTGAGGTGGTACACGAGATGCGACCAAAAAATCACTTATCTGGAGCCAGCTTTCTCTGTTCCCGCCTTTGCTTGGATAGAAAGCATTGAACTCCATCGCACACTCCCCCCCCCCCCCCCCAATACACACACACACGCCTGCAATGTTAGCTAGCATGGCCAGTCAAAGCAGTGGCTGCACACCAAAAATTAATGCACCAAGGTCTTCCTTAAGAAGTCGAGTATTAATAAACTGGCGCAGATAGATTGCTTTGAGAATGTTTATTGTGTCTGAAAGTGGATCTCCTCTCCTCTCTCTCTCTCTCTCTCTCTCTCTCTCTCCACACATGGCCATCAAGGCACAGGCCATGTGGTTCCAAGCAGATAGATTAAAATCAACGGAATGGGACTGTTTTGGGGGCTACCACCTGGCGCAAAGATAGGGTCACGGGTGAATGCAAAGGCATGAAATGTGACGTCAACTAAGGGAAAGTTCATGTATTTGAAGATTGTATGTGATTTCATCGGTGAAATCCCCCCAAACAAGGGAAATGCTTGGTGAGGAGTTGGTTCTTTTGATCAATTATCAGTTTAACAATAAATGCTGTCTCAAACTTATGCTGGGCTTCAAAACCTTACATGGTTTATATGCGTGTTTAGTGCCAAATCCTAATTGTGGCGTGTGGCCAGTCTTCCAGTGCGGGTAAGTGAAACTGACCACAGGCCTGCAGGCATGTCCTATCTATGGCGCAGTGCAAGCTTCAAGAGAAAAGATTTACCTTTCTGTAGAAAAAAACCTGTTTTTAATCAAACATGTTAATACTCCACAAGTACTGTTAACATGTGTTCCTATCCGATATTTCTTCATGACGTAAGATGCTCTGATAACTGTAATTATGACCTACGAATTTCACTTTCAGTTTCATAAAGGAGGTGTCACTGCGTGCGAACTAGTCCATGTATAATACGCCACATATACTAAGTTTCGAGACCACACTGCTCAAGATTTACAGCTGATGAATAAATGAATTAAAGATTAAGATGAGAGAATCTAAGACGAGAGTCTCGTGGATACGACTTCCTGGATGTCTGACTTGTGCAATTAGCCCAACGTGTTGGTCTGACCTTGGGTAACTATCTAACATTGTCTGCGCCACTATTTATACGGGTATATTTGCATGTGTGTGCACGTGTGTGTGAATGTGTATTTGCGCGAGTGGGCAGTCCCATGTGTGCGTGAGTGAGTGTGTGTGTGTGTGTGTGTGTGTGTGTGTGTGTGTGTGTGTGTGTGAGAGAGAGAGAGAGAGAGAGAAAGAGAGAGAGAGAGATAGAGAGAGAGAGGAGTGTGTGTGTGTGTGTGTGTGTGTGTGTGTTGTGTGTGTGTGTGTGTGTGTGTGCGTGCATGCGTGCGTGTGCCAGCCAATGTGTGTGATGTGAGCGTGCATGCGCGTTGTGTGCATGCGTTCGTGCATGGGTATGCATATGTGATCTATGGGCTTGTGTGAGCAAGTCCCGGCATATACGCATGTGCGCGCGTGTGCGCACATACATGTGAATGTCTATATACATGAGTACATGGGCGTCACTTCCATAGTGTGGTCTGTGGAGATGGCAGGCATGTCGCACGAAAACCACAACCATGGTAACGTGTGTGCACTGAAACATCGTACTAATGGGGTATCGTGTATCAACAAAAAAAAGTGAAACGTTAAAGTCCAAAAGCCTTTTAGTCGTTGGAACAGAGAACTGTTAAAGGTTCATCGCGTCTGGTGCACGGCATGACAGACGACGGAGCCTATCCCTCTCTTGCAGCCTTTAAGCTTTTCTTACCTAAACCAGGTACCCCTTTACTCCAAGGTGGACAAAATCCGAAAAAAAAATCCAACTCACGGGTGGCTCCACGACAATCAGCCCCGCAGACAAGTGCTCTAACCACTTGACCACGGATTTCAAGGAAAAAAAAGAACAATGTAAAGATGGCGAACAGCCCACAAATAAACAGCATGAGTCCTATCTGTGCCCTAGTAATTATAAGCAAGCATATAGTACTGACTGCAGTGCTGAAACATTGCACAAGAAAAGAATTGTGTGTACAAAATAAAAGACATGGACCCGAGAAGCGAGCCTTGAGACATACATAAAATGCTAAAGAATAGAAGCGCTGAACTCATACCGAACAGAAGCAATCCGCTTTCTTTCATGGAGAGACGGTTAGAAACAAACCAACCCACCACAGACCATGGACACCAAAGCAGCTAAATGATTCCACGACATCTGGTGATCTATCATATCAAAAGCGGGACTGAAATCAAGGCGCGTCAGAACAGAAATATAACGAGAATCGCACGTCACAAGTAAGTCAGTAAACTCCTAAACAATTCTGTGTCAGTCTTTCCTGTCTCTGCACCATCACAGTCTATATGCAGACCGAAATATAATAGCGGTTGTGCTAAAAGAAAAACTGGAATCTCCTGTTGGTTCGGTCAGTAGGCAGGCAGGCCGTTGGACACACAGACAACACGCAATACGTTCACGTAAACACGGCCACTTTTTTCGTTGTTCATGCAGACGATCATTTGTCTCCACGATCAAAAAGTAATCGTTGTTAGGGTTTGAGGCGAGAACTCTCCCATACAAAGACCTGTCCCTGCTGACCAGTGAATGACCCGCCGACCACAGCATGTGGACATAGCGATACATCGCTGTCTTAGGTTACTTACTGCCCGCATGGCTTTCACCAGTCGATCGATTGGCACTGAGAGAGAGAGAGAGAGAGAGAGAGAGAGAGAGAGAGAGAGAGAGAGAGAGAGAGAGAGAGAGAATGCATGTGCGTTCGTGGGCGTCCGCACGCGTGCGCGTATGTGGTGTGGTGTAGTGTGTATGTGTGTGTGTGTGTGTGTGTGTGTGTGTGTGTGTGTGTGAGAGAGAGAGAGAGAGAGAGAGAGAGAGAGTGATGTGTGTGTGTGTGTGTGTGTGTGTGTGTGTGTGTGTGCGTGTGTGCGTATGTGTGAGTATGCGTGCGCGCGCGCGCGCGCGCGCGCGCGCGTGTGTGTGTGTGTGTGTGTGTGTCTGTCTGTCTGTCTGCGTGTGCGTGTGTGTGTGCATGTGTGTGTGTGAGACTCTGTGTGTGTGTGAGTGTGTGTGTGTGTGTGTGTGTGTGTGTGTGTGTGTGTGTGTGTGTGTGTGTGTGGTGTGCGCGCGCGCGCATACGTGCGTGCAAGGGTATGGATGGATATGCATGCGTGCATACACACACACACACACACACACACACACACACACACACACACACACACACACACACACACAACCTCAAGAACAACGAAACTGCAGCATTTTACCGAATGATGTGGTATTTTCATATAATCTCAAGTTATACGAACTGATTCATACTAAGCCTTATCGCACACAGTAACAGTTTGCAAAACATAAAGCCGTGAGAACAATGCAGAACTAAACTAAACAGTCCCAGAATTTCAGTCTGCTGAGGCTCCCGCGCCATTAGCGCAACAATGACGGAAAGGACGCGGGTTATTCTGAGACCAGTCGTGTCCATCTGGCACCAATAAGCCAGTGTCAAACCGTTGTGTCAAGTCTGGCACCAATAAGCGAGTGTCAAACCGTTGTGTCAAGTCTGGCACCAATAAGCCAGTGTCAAACCGTTGTGACAAATCTGGCACCAGTCAGCCAGTGTCAAACCGTTGTGACAAGTCTGGCACCAATAAGCCAGTGTCAAACCATTGTTAAGTCTGGCACCAATAAGCCAGTGTTAAACCATTGTAAGGGGTCTGGCACCAATAAGCCAGTGTCAAACTGTTCTGACACGTCTGGCACCAATAAACCAGTGTCAAATTATTGTTACAAATCTGGCACCAATAAGCCAGTGTCAAATTATTGTTACAAATCTGGCACCAATAAGCCAGTGTCAAACCATACTGAGAGTCTGGCACCAATAAGCCAGTGCCAAATCATTGTGACAAGTCTGGCACCAATAAGCCAGTGTCAAACCATTGTGATAAGTCTGGCACCAATAAGCCAGTGTCAAACTGTTGTGACAAATATGGCACCAATAAGCCAGTGTCAAACCATTGTGACAAATCTGGCACCAATAAGCCAGTGTCAAACCATTGTGATAAGTCTGGCACCAATAAGCCAGTGTCAAACCATTGTGATAAGTCTGGCACCAATAAGCCAGTGTCAAACCATTGTGATAAGTCTGGCACCAATAAGCCAGTGTCAAACCATTGTGATAAGTCTGGCACCAATAAGCCAGTGTCAAACCATTGTGACAAATCTGGCACCAATAAGCCAGTGTCAAACCATTGTGACAAGTCTGGCACCAATTAACCAGTGTCAAACCATTGTGACAAGTCGCGGTTATCAACTGAACACAGTCGGAGGTCGAAACTACAAAAAGCGTCATCTTTACAGTGAAGGTATATCGCATTGTGTTTGGACTGGCTGCTGTGTCTTCTTACACCAAACAACAGGAAGCTTGCTTACCACAGCCCTGAGGACTGACCCTCTAAATTTTGTGTCTGCTAAGCCTACAATCATCAATGAAAACAACAACAACAAAACCCCTCTATTTGTCACAGAATGCACACAAGCAACCTGCTTACAAAAAAAAGAACTACCGATTATACTTTTTCCGCTATTTCATTGTAAGCAAACCGGTTTATTTTGTTTTATTTAGTTTGTTTGTTTGCTTTTTTTTTTTTTTTGCTTTCAGCAATGACTTGTCTGGTCAATAAACAGTAGCACCGATCCTTTGCAGACGGGTCAGTGATGTTGAACAACGCACCTGTCGTTTTCACCAGCTGTATGTCTTTGACCTCTGACTGTTTCAACACGGTCTGACACCCCGGTCCATTAAAACCCTCTGTGTCTGTGGAGTTCTCTGTCTGTCTCTGTCTCCCTGTCTGTCTGTCTCTCTCATTCTCTCTCTCTCAACAGACAAGCTCACACACACACACACACACACACACCCGCACGCACGCACGCACGCACGCACGCACGCACACACACTCACACACACAACACACACACACACACACACACACACACACACACACACACACACACACACACCAACCACGTAGGGGTTTTTGCCGCCGACAGTTGACAAGTGACGAGCTTTTCACTCACGGAAGAGGGCCAGCCCAGACAGAGCAGCCATTAGCACTGCCCACCTGTCCTCTTCACCTGTCATTCTCACCTGGCTCTCCACACCTCCTGTGGCAGGCCAGGCCTCAGCCCGCGCTGTCTGTCCACACCATCACCGTCCACTGTCCGCCACTACCGGTCATCAGTCAGGTGTCCTGCTGCGGTCCTGACTACTGGTCGGACTTGTTGGCCACCTGCGCTAGCTGCCCGCTGGCGGGGTTGGACTGTCCGAGCAGGACATGATCCCGGACAACCACTTGAACTGTCTCACTGCTTATCTTTAAGATCTCCAACATCCAAAGGCACTGTGGTCATCATGTCAAACCTTCAGAACTGTCTCATTGCTTATCTTTAAGATCTCCAATATTCAAAGGCACTGTTCTGTCAATCTGACCGTGTCAAACCTTTCAGATCTGTCTCCCTGCTTATCTTAGGGATCTCTAACATCAAAACTGTTTCGCTACCGATGTATGTTATTGATCGCCAACTTTCAAAACTGTAAGTTACCAGTCTTTAAAATCTTCAACATCCAAAAAATGCCTCACTACTGAAACCAATCTTCAAGCACTCCATCCCCCCCCCCCTCCCCAGCACACCCTCCCTGTACCCCAGATTCAAAACTGCCTTGTTGCCAGTCTTCAAGATCTTCAACATTCAAAATGCCTCATTGTCAGTACCAATCACAACCAGCTCCCACCTTCAAACTGTTGAATTTACAAAATCAATGATCACCATCATTCACAAAGCCTAATTACCAATTTCTATGACCTCCAACATTCAAAATCCATCACCACCAGTTTCAGCCACGCCAAACATTCAAAATACACACCACCAGGTTTAGTCATGCCCGACATTCAAAATACATCACCACCAGTTTCAGTGATGTCATGCATTCTAAATACATCGCCACCAGTTTCAATGATGCCCAGCATTCTAAATACATCGCCACCAGTTTCAATGATGCCCAGCATTCTAAATACATCGCCACCAGTTTCAATGATGAACAGCATTCTAAATACATCGCCACCAGTTTCAATGATGCCCAACATTCTAAATACATCATCACCAGTTTCAGTGATGCCCAGCATTCTAAATACATCACCGCCAGTTACAATGATGTCCAACAATTAAGATACATCAGCACCAGTTTCAGTGATGCCCAGCATTCTAAATACATCACCACCAGTTTCAGTGATGCCCAACATTCTAAATACATCACCGCCAGTTTCAGTGATGCCCAACATTCTAAATACATCACCACCAGTTTCAGTGATGGCCAGCATTCTAAATACATCACCGCCAGTTTCAGTGATGCCAAACATTCTAAATACATCTAAATACATCACCACCAGTTTCAGTGATGTCAACATTCTAAATACATCACCACCAGTTTCAGTCATGCCCAGCATTCTAAATACATCACCACCAGTTTCAATGATGCCCAGAATTCTAAACACATCACCACCAGTTTCAGTGATGCCCATGCCCAGCATTCTAAATACATCACCACTAGTTTCAGTGATG
>CM065727.1:5612356-5624856 GCA_033310375.1 Conus canariensis
GTTATAAGTGGGTTTCCATTTTAGAGGCAAAATGTCTAAACGTTTATAATCAGAGGGAGTTACAGTTGTAGAGTTGAGAAGAACGAGTTTCACAGCCCGTCTATGAAGACTGAAGAGTGGTTATAATACGTTATAACTGGCCGAATCCCACAATGTAGAAGAGTAATTCAAATGAGATTCAATGTACGAAGTAAAAAACAGCTTACGACAATGTTGGTCTAAGAAATATTTTAGTTTTGAAAGCTGGTGAATCTTTTGAGACAGAAGTTTGCAAAGCATTGTGACATGAGAAGACCATGACAAATTATTGTCTACAATGACACCAAGGACTTTATGATGGTCAACTTCTTCAACTATTTCATTATTTATACTAAGAGATAGGGAATCATAAGAAATATTTTGACGCTTTTGTCTGGTGGTTATTATCAAGTACTTCGTTTTCTGAGGATGGAGACACATATGATTGAGTTCAGACCATATGATTAATTTGTTTATACCTTCTTGTAAACTTGCAAATATATTTTCAATTTTTTTATGACTACAGTGTATTGTGGTGTCATCAGCGAACATTTCACAGAGACTATCAATGAATAGAGGTAAATCGTTTATATATATGGAAAATAAGATAGGTCCGAGTACTGACCCTTGAGGCACACCATGACTAATGGATAATGTAGGAGATACAGATTCATTTACCGAGACCATTTGCTTTCTATCGGAAAGAAATGAAGATAGGAGTTCTAACGAATTCTCTGATAAGTTGTATATCTTTAGCTTTTTAAGAAGAAGATTGCGGTCAATAACATCAAAGGCTTTCATAAAATCTACCATGAGAACACCTGTAATTTTGTCGTTATTTATATTAGTAAGCCATTGATCAACTAGGTTTGTCAGTGCTGTTTGGCACGAGTGATTAGCCCTAAAACCGGATTGGTCTTGATGAAATAAATTGAAAGAATTGAAGTGATCGAGAATATGTTTATTTAGATGGTTTTCCAATGGTTTAGACAGTACAGACAAAATAGAAATGGGCCTGTAGTTAGACGGATCGGTGTGATCACCTGTTTTATAGATCGGCATTACTCTTGCAATTTTAAAAGCCTTGGGGAACTGATTTTTAGAAATGCAGAGATTGTATATATAAGTAAGTGTTTCAGCAATTACAGGGGCTGACAGTTTGAGAATCTTTCCGTCAATGCCATCAAGGCCAGTAGTACTACTTTGCTTTAAGTGAGTAAGAGCATTACATACTTCGTGTACACATAACAACGGAATATCTAGACATGTTGTGATATTTTTGGATTGACAAAAATTCAGAAGAACATCTAAATCGTTTTGTGAGGATCTGTTTCTTTTTTATGGTGAAATTGGCAATATTGCAGAAGTGTGTATTCAACATTTCAACTGATACATCTTTCGGTGTTGTAGCACGAGCGTTAGAATTTTTATTGCTAAGCTGATTGATAGCCTTCCAAACTGATCGGTTGTCTGTTTTAGAGTAAATAAGATCTTTAAAATATTTCTTTTTGGCTGAGCGTTTTAAATAGTTAACAAGATTTCTTTGTTTCATAAATTCTATACGATTACCTGATGCTAGAAGTGAGTCTCTTAAATCCATGGATTTTTCTATATCACTTGTTATCCAAGGCTTTTTAGGGGTACTTTTGACACGAATTGTTTTTAATGGAGCGTGCTTATTGTAAACATTGAGAAAAGTGTGATACCAAACTTCTAAGGCTTCATCGGGATTTGTGAACTGATACACAGAGGAAAGTGAGGAATTCATCAGATCTGTAAGGAACAAGTCTTTATCAAAGCCTGAAAAGTTCCTGTACGTAATATACTTGTGATGATTTAGGGGGATTTTAACGCCTCGTTTAGACCAAGTAAAACAGACAGGGGAGTGATCGCTGCATCCAAAAACTGGTGAACATATTTCTATTATGGTACGTACAGAAGATGTGTAAACATGGTCAATGAGAGTTTGGGAAGTAGCAGTGATTCGTGTTGGCTTATCGATTAACTGAGTCAGATTAAAAGAAGTGTAGGTTTGAATCCAGGATTTGTTCGCTTTCAAAAGATCAATGTTAAAATCACCCAGTAGAATAATTTCGTTTGAGAGTAAGGACGCCTCCTCCATCATTAGAGTAAAGTTATCTATCCAGTCAGCATGTTCTGCTGGGTTTCTGTAAATAAAGCCTAAGAGAATCGGTTTGGAAGTTTTAAACTGTAACTCTATCCATAGTGATTCTATATGATATTTTTCGAGCGAAGCGGCTCGATTAAATTTAATAGATTCGTGAACATAAACAAGTAAACCTGTTTCTCTTGGTCTGGAAGGGTCATTTCGAACAAAGTTATAACCAGGTAAAATTAATTCTGTGTCAGAAATATGGTGTGTTAATCTTGTTTCCGCAAAACCAAATAAATGGAAACAATTACCATGATTATATAAAACACGAGACACGTCGCATAACTTATTAATCAAACTGTTAATGTTCAGAAATCCAACCTTAAGGCCATCTGCAGATGGCCAGACTTCTTTCGTTCGCAACATCTTGACGCAATAGCAAAGCAGGAATATAAATTGCAAGAAAAAAGTAATACCAACTACCAACAAGGGATATTGTAATACCAAACAATTTAGTAACAAGTCAACAATGAGTCAAAAAATCAACAGACACGTAATCAAAAATACAAAAGAAAATGGAACGTATATTATGTGCGAAGTTATTTAAATTAAAGATCAATGAAGGCTAATAGCTGTCTACAGTTAAGTAAGCAACAGAAACACACACACACACACACACACACACACACACACACACACACACACACAGAGAAAAATCCCGAAAGCAGTCAAAAACAAACAAACAAAAACAAAAACAAAAAAACCAACTGACAACTGTCGTATCAGCAGGAGCAATCGTACGAATTATGATGACAAAGCCAAGAACAGTCATCTTGGTCCGGCAAGTCTGTGGGTGCTCCATTCAATTCATGCTCATTCTAACATCGATTACGGACCTAATCCCTCACCAACCCCCATCCCTTAACAAATATACACACTCGCGCGTGGCCACTTATTAAAGTACGCTTACCCATTATACTTAGGGACAAGAATATGCACACAATTCGTCACATCATAATCATCAGGGAAATTAAAAGAAAACATTCAACGACAAATATACAGTTCATGACACATTTTTAAATCATCATTACAGCAAAAGTTATGAGAAAACATGACGACATTGAAATAATGTACTTTACAGAGAGAGAGAGAGAGAGAGAGAGAGAGAGAGAGAGAGAGAGAGAGAGAGAGAGAGAGAGAGAGCTGGTGTGTGTGTGTGTGTGTGTGGGTGTGGGTGTGGGTGGGTGTGATGTGTGTCTGTTCAGATGATGTGTGTGATGTGTGTTCAGATGATGTTTATGATGTGTGTGCGTGTGTGCGTGCGTTCATGCGTGCGTGCGTGCGTGTGTGTGTGTGTGTGTGTGTGTGTGGGGTGTGTGTGTGTGTGTGTGTGTGTGTGTGTGTGTTTCTTAAGAAGCCCATGTATAAATGAATTCGTGTAGTGTGTGCATGCCTGCTTGCTTGTGTATGCATGTTCCAGTATACGAGTACTTTGGCACTTGTGTGTGTGTGTGTGTGTGTGTGTGTGTGTGCGCGCGCGCGCGCGTGTGTGTATGTGTGTGTGTGTGTGTGTATGTGTGTGTGTGTGTGCGCGCGCGCGCTTGCGTATGCACGCACATGTGCATAAACCAGTTACCACTTCCAGCCTGATAGATAAAAACCAGCAACACTGTTCTGTTAGTTTCAGCTCTCTCTCTCTCTCTCTCTCTCCCTCCTCTCTCTCTCCCCCCCCTTCCCCCCCCCCCCCTCTCTCTCTCTCTCTCCCGACGTGACGTGAGCAGAAGCGGTAGGGCGCCCTACTGATTGACCTGCGACAAATTTCACAAGATTCATCGCAAACATGCCAGTGTCCGGACTGCCAGTGGCTGTGGAGAAGACCCTGAACGCCCTGCTGACGGACAATGACGTCACATGCTGGAAAGTTGCAGGAGAAGGTGAAAACACTGTGGTTGTCTTGCGCCTCAAGCCCGCCACTTTCCAGATGTCAACAAATATGGCGGATCATGTCCTGAACCGCAACACACAGGTTCAGTATTACAGGAAGACACCTCCCAACCAGATCCGACGAGACCAGCAGAGAGCCCGACAGCAGCAAGAGAGGTAGGCAAGTGGTCAACGTGAAGAAGCCACTGTAACCTCTGTGAGTACTCCATCTCCGACTGACGCGCGACTAGAAAACGTGTGTGCACATGACACAGAAGTGAACACACCGTGGCTACACACTCGGTTCAGACGGATGACCATGTAAGATTGGAGAGTGATGTTTTGAGTTTGCACGATGGCACTGAAATTACATGTGAATACCTCCATAGCTCTGTCCTCTCTCCTCCACCCCCTGACACTGACATCGAACCAGGTTTTGAGAACCTAGTGGCAGGATTCGGTGCCAGTGTGGTGAAAAGCTTCGTTGCCACCCTGACAGATAAATCTACACAAAGGCGACTGAGAGACAAGGACAGAAACAAGTTATTTAGAAAAGGTGTCCTTGATCGCTCAAATGAATCAGATATACTGATCTGTGAATCGGACGATCTGGTGCTGGAGGTTCCGTGTACGCCAGATGACAGTGATTGTTCGTTCTGGTTTGTGAAGCAAGATGACAGACACATGTTGATAGAGGAGCGGACAAAACTGGTCAGTCTCCGCCGAGGAAAACGTGTCAGCAGAACACAACACGCTGACATCCAGATACGTGCTGCACGGCCGCTGGAGACGCTACACGGCCTGATCCTCTTCTACCTGGGATGACAGCCTGGGCTCAGACTCACGCCGCAGACAGAATCATCGTGACCAGTGCCTTACCGGTGACATGAAATATGTCAGAACTGTGTTTGGAAAAGACAACTTTGTCATGGTTTCCATGTCGATGTAACATGCATCACGTTCAATTTTACCATAGTCAATCCAACTGCATTGCTAATGAAGCTGCACTGCTTTAAAGCAATAAATTATTTCGTTCGTTCGTTCGTTCGTTCGTTCTCTCTCTCTCTCTCTCTCACCGATGGCATTACAAAGGTATCGTTTGAAACGCCGTTTTTACCCCTCTCCACTTCACTGCCACAAACACCTTCTCAGCATCTTCTTTCTGTTTCACAAACTCCTTTACCTCTTCAAAAAAAAAAAAAAAAAAAAGTTCTTCAAGGTTAAACTCTATCGACACAACCTGCCGGTTTATTCTCTCGGCTTACGATGTGTCGTCATCAGCAATACTAGCACAGCAAAAAAAACAAACAAACAAAACAAAAAAAGCCCGCGGTAAACTGAAATGTCAAGCATCATTGTGGAGAAGAGTCTATTGATTGCTACTAGTGCCAGAAATACTTTAGCAATTCAATCAACTTCCGCTCAGCGTGACAAGGCTCTTTCGGTGGCCGTGGCGTTCATTCTAGTCTCTGTGTAGAAGGAATGACGTCATATTTACGAACAGCGATGACGCACTGCTGACTTATTTTAAGTCATTGTGGAGAAAAGTGGCAGGTATGGTACTACACTGAATGTCAGGTGAACGAGAACGCGACAAGTCAATTCCTAAATAAGCTACAATAAAGTGGCAGTTGCAGAAGGATGGGAGTAGGGGTAAGTATGTGCGTGGGGGAAAAGGGGGTGGGGTGTACGTTCGGAGGAATGTGCACGTGTGTGTGTGTGGTGTGTGTGTGTGTGTGTGTGTGTGTGTGAGAGAGAGAGAGAGAGAGTGTGTGTGTGTGTGTGTGTGTGTGTGTGTGCGCGCGCGCGCGCAAATGAAGAAGCGAAAGTGAGAAAGACAGAGACAAACTTTCAGACAGAGAGGCATGCAGACAGACAGAGACAGCGATAGAAAGCTTGTGTGCATGAGTTGTAAGCAGGCTTACATTGACAACAACAACAACAAAACCAAGGCAATTTACCTATTCGACTCACCAGCCAAAATCAATGAAAGACAGGGACGGAGGGGAGGTGGGGGGGAGGGGCAGTGCGGAAGGGGGACGGGGACTGGAGAGCGCGGAGGGAAGGCTCTGTCTCTTACTGTCGGCGTCACAATGGAATACAAAGTGTGGGTGAATCAAAATTCAAAGCCATGCTGTCTCTCCTGTCTCTGCCTTTTGTCACGTAAGCGCTGTAACCTGTCTCGCCACAAATGTTCGTCGTCATCACGTATTCACCCAGCAGATGACAGTTTTTTTAATGCTTCTATTTGATTCTCCCACGTTTTCATGGCGGCTGGTAAATTTCGAATGATGCTAACCACAATGGCAAACCTATGACGTACTGGTGACGTAATCAGTCACTGTTGACTGGGGAAACAAGAAAGGCTCTTTCATTTACTGCTTTTTTTCTTTTTTTTCTTTAATTCGCATCACTAGCTTGATTCATCGTGAACGATAAACTCTTAACTGGCTATCTTTCCTCTACATAAGAAGATGTTTGCTTGCCTCTTCTCGTCTTCTTCGTTGAAATTACATTGGTAGGTTTCATCTTTATAGAGTGCAAGTTACTATTTGTTGCCATATTTGCCAAACACGTCTACAACCTGATAATGTTTTTCTTCGAAAATGTCGATTTTCTGCTATTGGAAATACGGCTGGAAAGGCTGATTTACGGCTTTTATCCTTCAGTGACATCTTCACGAATGTGATGGCTGGAAACGCCTTGCCAATAGTGATTATCCTGCAATTTTGTTGTTGTTGTGCGAACACTTGCACTTGCAGATAAAAACCCACATACACATGCACGCGCGTGCGCGTACGCACACACACACACACACGCACGCATATACACACACACAGACTGTTAAATACACACACAACACACACACACACACACACACACACACACACACACACTCGCACATACAGACGCGCGCGCGCACGCACGCACACACACACGCACACACACACACGCACGCACGCACGCATACACTCACATACGCACGCATGCAAGCACGCACGCACACACATTACACAAACACCACGCGTACATCAAAACGAACGTGCACATGAACAGCAGAACGAGGAGTTGGACGCAGACTTCTTTTGTTACACACGTGTGTGTGTGTGTGTGTGTGATTCCAGCTGGATGCCTAAATTACGTGTTGAGAGAGGCAGAGAGACAGAGAGAGTTGGTGGGGGGGATGCATTGAGGGGCGACGGGAAGTGGGGTGGGGGACTGACAAAGAGAGAGAGAGAGAGAGAGAGAGAGAGAGAGAGAGAGAGAGAGAGAGAGAGAGAATTCGAAAATCAGTTCTTTCCGACGTTCTCTCCACTGACGCCATGGAAGCTCTGGTCAATTCATTGGTACTGTCTAGACCTGACTACTGTAGCCATCCCCTGGCTGGTTCCACTCAAAACCTTGTGGGGAAGTCGCGGAAGATGCCAAACAGCGCCGTCAGGCTGGTCTGACAGTCACCCTGACTAAAGCACGTCACGCCTCTCTCGCCATCTCTTCCGTGGCTTCCTATTCAGCAGAGACTCAATCACAAATTGGTATGCGTTTCGCGTCTCTCTGTGGTACATGTCTAAAATATCTTTCAAACATTCTGCACGTCTACACCCCATCAAGTTCTTCCGATACTCGTCTCTTTGACATCCCTGATGCCGGAACTACGTTGTTTGGTCAACGTGCTTTTGCCTTTCAGCACCCACTGTCTGGACCAAAGTCCCTTTGAGCAGTGGGCACTCTACGTTCTTCATCTCGTTCAAATCGGCCACAGTGTCTGCCTGTTTAAACTTGTGTATCGTTTCACCAAAACAGTAATCATATCGCGCGCGCGCGCGCGCGCGCGCGCGCGCGCGTGTGTGTGTGTGTGTGTTGTGTGTGTGTGTGTGTGTGTGTGTACGCGTGTTTGTGCGCACGCGCGTGTGTGTGTATGTGTGTGTGTTTGTGTGTGTGTGTGTGTGTGTGTGTGTGTGTGTGTGTGTGCATGCGCGCGTCTGCGTGGGTGCGTGCGTGTATGTGTGCATGTGTGTGAGAGCATGCATGTCTGGTATTGTGATAAAAATATTACTGCGATTGATCGGATATGATCGAGGGGGGGGGGGGGGGGGGGGGGGGGGTAGCGAAGGTCAGGAACGCTGGGTGGTGGTAGTGGTCACGGATGGTGATGTTGAGAAGGGAACCATCGCATAACACGTCTCACCCACTTTACTTTGTCACAGCCTCTGTGAAGGTACTTATGTCACGTTAGGCTTTTCAAGCACGTTTAGACCACGCAATCAGGGGATTAACCGTTACATATGTACACGCTGTTTTCATTATTATTATTATCATTATTGTTATTTTTCTTCTTATTATTATATCATTATTATTTTCATTGTCATTATTATCATTATCATCATCATTATTGTTATTATTATTGTTCTTGTTACATTTATGCAACAAAGAGAAGAAGACTAGACTCACAATTTTAAAAAAAAATCGTGAAAAAGGTGGGTTTAGTTCTAAATCTTTTCCATTCACGCATAAATACCTTATCAGCGTGAAATGCTTCATGGCTCGTTTACCTGTGAAAGAAAGAGACTGAAACAGACTGCGGTATTACTGACAACTTAAAACACAACCAGCCACAGGACACAGAGTGCCAAATCACGCTTATTTCACACACCACACCACACAGACAGCTGGATTTGGGACCAACACGTCACCAGGCGCCCCTTGATAGCAGAGAGAGAGAGAGAGAGAGAGAATGCACAGATCACTTCTCGCTAGACGTCTGCCAAGAACAGACAGCTGACCACAATAATTCTTTGTTCACTCCCACCATTGTGTGGAACCAAACATGGCTAACCAGTAGGTTGTTTGTTGTCTTTAATCCTTCGTCAGTCCCTCTAGTGTCTGGCTATCTGCAATACTTGGGCTTGTATAGAGATGGCGTGGTCTGAGAGTGAAGGTTCGGAAAGGGATGGGGATAGATATTGGGATGGTGGGGGGGGGGGGGGGAGGGGGCAGACAGTCTGCAGAACAAGTTGACGGTGTCCCCAGGGGTTGACGCCTGGACCACCCAAAGCTTTCAGATCACGAACACCGCCTGCCATGATTGACGGCAGGCAGACGATTATGCGGAGGGAGAAAATGGAAAACCTACCAACTGGTAGTCTGTGTAATAGGATAAAGGGACAGTACTCGACAGCCGTGCGGAGTCGGTGAATGAACGCCACTTCATCGCTCGGATCTTAGGTGACATCACCATATATATGCGTGAGGGAGAGAGAAGAGAGAGAGAGAGAGGAGAGAGAGGCTTCAAATACTTTTTTTTTTTATTGACAATGGCCTACATATAGCCTTAATATCAAGGGGAGAGTGAGAGAGAGAGAGAGAGAGAGAGAGAGAGAGAGAGAGGAGAGAGAGAGAGAGAGAGAATTAGTTTATTGTTTTGCAACAAGATTAATGGTTGCTACAGCATTGTAACAATGTTCATCGGGGGGTGGAGGAAACAATGCTTCTGTGCTGGTGACTGGTGGCGACAGCTTTCGGTGTTTGCATGACAGTAAACAGAATTCTATTGCATGGAGCCAGTTACAGCGCTCGCTGAGTGAAACCGTTGTCTAGAAGTTTATCAAGAACAACGTTCTCTGTATTGAAGTTCAACCCTTCTCTACAAAATCAGTAAGAAAATGGTCTTTGTATGACCCCCCCCCCCCCCCACACCCCATCGCCCACCCCTTCATTTTCCAAACAGCGTAGAACTGGATTACTGTGTCATCCCAAAATCTTTTTTTTTCTGGGAAAGCCTGGTTGGTCTTTCATGGGTCTTCTTCTTGTTCTTCGTCTATTCAACTCCTTCTTTCTCCTTTTTCTTCTACTTCTTCTTCTCCTTTTTTCTTCTTCTACTTCGTCTACTACTTCAGCTTCAGTGGCCAAGATCATTCACCTGATGAAAGACGTCAATTATACCTGTGGGTGATCCAAAAGACAGTTTAAAAAAAGCAAAGAAACCAACAAACAAACCTCCCACGAGTCCCATTCATGTTTCTATGTCTCCAGTCTCTCTTAGCGACAGAGCTTAGTTGTTGTTATTTTTTTTTTCTGTCTAGCGGTGAGTAACGCTGTTTGTCTGCTAACATGGGTCCCTTGCGAATGGACGGTGGGGGTGTTTTTCAGTATACCATATATGGCTCGTATGTTGTTGTTGTTGTTGTTGTGTGTGGTGATATCGTCACGTTTCTCGTTAACTTTTTATAGCTATCTCTTGTTGTTGCTGTTGTTGTAGTTGTTTTATCTGGAGAGGGTGGGGAGGGGGGGTGGGGTGGGGGTGGGGATAAATTAAGGAAAGTGCCTGGTGCCTTAATTAAGCCAGGCCCCGATTTATCAGCTCTCAGGATATGAAGCGATTAGTTTGGCCACAAATCGTTGCACATAACTTGTGAATAGTTGTGTGTGTGTGTAGTGTGTGTGTGTGTGTGTGTGTGTGTGTGTGTGTGTGTGTGTGGGTGCGTGCGTGCATGCGTGTGTGCGTGCATGTGTGTGTGTGTGTGTGTGTGTGTGTGTGTGTGTGTGTGTGTGTGTGTAGGACTTTCAGTGGTGAAAAACCTGAAAAGGCTCGATGTGCTCCGCTTCACCGGATTTCCCCCATTGAATGCTGACAAGGCACACGTGTAGTTGCCATGACGTCTTTTACATGCGCTGACTGTGCGTCTTCTCTAAAAGGCTAGTACTACTCGGGTTTGCACTCGGACTGGGGAGATGGGGGAGGATAGAGCAGAGAGACAAAAAATTTCGTACTTGTGTGCACTTGCACTTTGAATATAGGTACAAAATCGAAAAGTGTATAGCTAGCGTTCAAATTGATTATATAACACTATGAAATTATAACAGTCGAAGCCCGGGACATCTATAAATCTTTGTTCACGTAGATACATACGCGTTTGTTGTTTTGTGGGTTCACTTGCTTATTTTCCTTTGAAACGGATGTTAATCTGTTATTGTCATACCAACCTTTTATGAATTTTTTTTTCGCCGTTATGCTTAGATAGATAGATATGATACATGAAGCTTTTTTTTTTTTTCTTGGATGAATTTGCTCCAGCAGTCTTCGAGGCCTCTCTCTCAATAACTTGATGTGTGCTAGTGGTTCACTGAACATGAAAAGTTTACTGTTATCCGTTTATCATGTTAGACAATGATATAATCCTTACAATCTTGTACATATTCCGTGAATTTTAACAAGCCGGTCCCTCGATGTATGGAGCCTTGGGTCCTGCATGACTCATTTGAACCTTGTGGACGCGTGAGCGTGTATGTACAGACCACATACACAGACTGTTAGAGACCTTCTTACACAGAGGCAGACGGTATACAAAGATCGTTATGCGAACCACACATTTCCATATGCACCCATCTGCTCTATACGGAGAGTGCTTGAGCTAAGAAATAGGTGCCACTCCTAACCCACTCCACATCCCATACCGACGGATAGTCCGTTAGATGACGGAAGAATGGATAAGATATAAATGTCCAAGTCGTGAAGGTAAGACGGTTTATTTATTGATCTGACGTTGGATGAGCAAAATAGTCTAGAAAACATGGCCTGAAGCCTGAACCAATTCTTTTACCGTTCCTGATGCCTGACCCTTCATCCTGCATGGCACTCACCGTTATATCTTGAACTGTAGCCTACCAACATAAATTTACACACTGGGCGTGCATCAGTCTTGTCCATCCTCATGGCAGAAGACATTTTCCGCCGTTACAACGAAGGGAAGCTACCGCAGACCGCATTTTTAATTACCTCCCTTTTCGGGACTCGCATGAAAGATCGAAGGGTAAGAAGTTTGAATTATCGAATTGTGGAGGAAAAAAATCGGCAGATTAAAGGCCAGTCAGTTTATTGTAAGCACATTTTTTCCCCTTAAATTCTCTTTTGTTAAGTTGTATTAGGAAAGTGGAGTGTGAGGGTGTGGTTTGGTATTATTGTGTTGTGTTATATTTATCAGCAAGTACATGTTAAGACATAAGAAAAGGGGAGAAAGACAAACATATAAATCAAACTTACTTCACTCTGGGAAAAAAAATCCCTTTTAACAAGCAGTGATAATTTGATGTACACACTCTCTCTCTCTCTTTCTGTTGAAGGCGCGCGCGCACACACACACACACACACGCACACACACACACACACACACACACACACACACATAAGCAGCCCTTGCCGGGGGGGGGGGGGTCTTCAGTTGACCTGGGGTCAAGGCCAAGCTCCTTCACACTCCCATCTTGACTCGTCCCCCGGGGGGGCATGTAAAACAGCCATCACGGTTCCTTGATGTACACCCCCTTCATCCTGTGTACAATGCCACTTGCACACACAATGAGCTCCGGCCCGAGGACTCCGCGGTTCATGGGGCCTGGGGGAGGGAATAAAGGCGGGTCCCGGACAAGGTTCCCTCTGTCAACCCCGGAC
>CM065727.1:5629856-5644856 GCA_033310375.1 Conus canariensis
TCGTCATGGTGACCAGTGTTGGTGATCTGAAAGCGTTGGGTGGTCTAGGCGTCATGGTGGCCAGTGTTGGTGATCTGAAAGCTTTGGGTGGTCTAGGCGTCATGGTGACCAGTGTTGGTGATCTGAAAGCGTTGGGTGGTCTAGGCGTCATGGTGGCCAGTGTTGGTGATCTGAAAGGTGTGGGTGGTCTAGGCGTCATGGTGACCAGTGTTGGTGATCTGAAAGCGTTGGGTGGTCTAGGCATCAGTGTTGGTGATCTGAAAGCGTTGGGTGGTCTAGTCGTCATGGTGACCAGTGTTGGTGATCTGAAAGCGTTGGGTGGTCTAGGCGTCATGGTGGCCAGTGTTGGTGATCTGAAAGCGTTGGGTGGTCTAGGCATCAGTGTTGGTGATCTGAAAGCGTTGGGTGGTCTAGTCGTCATGGTGACCAGTGTTGGTGATCTGAAAGCGTTGGGTGGTCTAGGCGTCATGGTGGCCAGTGTTGGTGATCTGAAAGCGTTGGGTGGTCTAGGCGTCATGGTGACCAGTGTTGGTGATCTGAAAGCTTTGGGTGGTCTAGGCGTCATGGTGACCAGTGTTGATCTGAAATCTTTGGGTGGTCTAGGCGTCATGGTGGCCAGTGTTGGTGATCTGAAATGTTTGGGTGGTCTAGGCGTCATGGTGGCCAGTGTTGTTGATCTGAAATCTTTGGGTGGTCTAGGCGTCATGGTGACCAGTGTTGATCTGAAATCTTTGGGTGGTCTAGGCGTCATGGTGGTCAGTGTTGGTGATCTGAAAGCTTTGGTTGGTCTAGGCGTCATGGTGGCCAGTGTTGTTGATCCGAAAGGTTTGGGTGGTCTAGGCGTCATGGCCAGTGTTGGTGATCTGAAAGCTTTGTGTGGTCTAGGCGTCATGGCGGACAGTGTTGGTGATCTGAAAGCTTTGTGTGGTCTAGGCGTCATGGCGGACAGTGTTGGTGATCTGAAAGCTTTGTGTGGTCTAGGTGTCAGTGGTGGTGATCTGAAAGCTTTGGGTGTCTGGGCGTCAGTCAGCCCATGGGGGCACGTTACACTTGTTCTTCAGACTGTCCCTCCAGCCTTCTCCACCCTCCAACACCCGTCCCCATCCCTTTCCTACGCCTCACGTTCAGACCACACCGTGTCTCAACAGCCCGAGTATTCCACTGTTGGCCGCGTTTGCTCCTGACAACGATGGAAGTGAGCCAAAAAATAAAGCTGTGGTCAGCTGTCCCTGGCTCGCAGATATCTAGTGAGTAATGATTTGTCCAATTTCTCTGTCTGCTTTCAGAGACGTTAGAAGACGTGTTGGTCCAAAATTCCTCTGTCTGTTTTGTATTGTGTGTGTGTGAAATAAGCGTGACTTTATACACCATTTCAAGCGGCTGGCTGTATTTTGGCGTTTCAGTAACGCTGCTGTCTGATTCAGTCTCTTCACTGGCACCTGTAAACCAGCATGAAGTGTTTCACACTGACACGGTATCACTGGCACAAATGGAAGGGATTCGGCGAAAAACACAATTTTGCTGTAGCCTCATTCTTGAATTTAACTTCGAAAAAGTATGCAACTCTAGTCTCCACTTGTCAAACAAAAAATACAGCACCAACACCAACACCACTAAATAATAATAATGATAATAACAATAATGATAATACAATGATAATGATGATGATGATAATAATAATAATAATAATAATAATAAAGTGCGCTAAAATAGCGCTTATGTAATACTCAACTTAGATTATATACTTTCATACAGACTACGACAAAGTAAAGTCAGTACAATATGTTATGCAGTCGTTCCTGCCCCCAAATCCCCATTCAAGACCACAACCACCACTCAGAGATCCCTCCCTCCGTCCCCACCCCCTCCCGACATATCCACTTAATAACAATGATGTTTTGTCTGACTACCAGACATACACGCGCCACACTCTCAGGGAGTTTGTTTCAGACAGTTGGTCCTTGACAGGCAGAAACACGCTGACCACACGACGTAGTTCTGCCATTAGGGATGCCAACCATTCGAATATCGGCAGAGCATAGCGGGATGGGATACTGATGTGAAGAATATCCGAAAAATATTTGGGACCTGTGCCACTGACAGATGGAAAACAGAGAGATACCAAATTATAACTGATTCTACGTTGAATGCTGTTCGTCTGTCGTGTCGACGAGAACCACTTCAGTCATCTTGGGGTTGAGGCGGGGTGAGATGATTTGTGAATACGCAGGTGGCTGATCAAGCCGATGCGTGCCTAAGGACTTGGCAAGGACCCTCACCAGATATGCTACGTCTACAGGACACCCCATACACCTACACTGAATAGGAAGCCAATACATAGATTGTAAGAAGAGTTTTACATTTTCTCACTTGGGTGACTTGCACAGCAACTTGTCGGTGCTGATTTGGACCTTCTGTGACTTTCCAAGAAGGTTTTTGTGGTGAACCAGTTAAGAGGCTACTGCAGTGGTCAGGTCTGGACACTACCAATCAACTGACCAGTGTCTTTTTATGGCGTCAGTGGAGAGAAGCGTTGGATAGAGCTGACTTTTCAGATTTAAAAATAGTCTGCTATACAACGGTTAGATGCATGCTGCTTGAAGGAAAGAGTGGGATACAGACTGACTCTAAGGTTATGGTACTGAGAAGACAGAACAATATCAGGAGCTCAGTGCCCATGGAAGGCAGAAGTAAGAGACGGATGGTCTGCAAGTCTGGGTGGAGCCAGGAACGTAATTTGAATTCTTTTTCCATCGTCAACAGCAGCTTGGTCAAGATAATCCCTTGCTTTCAAAATGCAATACATTTCGGGATACTGAAGACTGTGCTCCCGAGCCAGATGTGCAACCTGGTTTATGTAGTTGAGTATCATCAGCAAACCTTTCATGTAACAATGAATGGTGGTCAACCAAAGCACATACAAGTCTCAACGTAACAGGCCCAAGCACCGAGCCTTGTGGGACCCCACAGTTCAGAGGAGCGGCAGAAGACGGAAGACCATTTACCATGACATTCCGCGATCAAGCGCCGAGTTCAGACTCCAGCCAATTGAAAACAGTGCCGTATATACTAAATGAATGTGTGTGTCTGGAAAGAAGAATGTTATGATCCACGGGTCAAAAGCCGCAGACGAGTCCAAAAGAGATAGACAAGAAAGTTTGTTTATTATCAAAGGCTCAAAAAATCGTTTACCACGTTGATAAGGGAGGTCTCTGTACTGTGGCCTGCTCTGTGTGAAGACTGGTGGGGATATAACAGATTACTGATATTTAGATGGAACAAAAGTCGTGTGAGGATAATTCTTTCTGTGAATGTTGACGGGCAGGGTAAGCGTGGAACAGTTCTACCGTTTTAAACGGAAGTGGATCCAAACAGAGTTTATTGAGCAATGGACAACAAATGGCAAATTTGTGTTGCTGGGTAGAAATACGAGAGGGAATAGTTGATAACATGGATTATGTAGAAATAAAAAAAATCTCTACAATAAACCTTTCAAAATACAGGCAATGGAGCCAGTTCACATAATTTCGTATGAACTGGCTATAAGTTTCCCGACATATTTTACGGACACAGAATTAGAAGAAAAAAAAACAACCAAAAGTCTGCCAAAACAAAACAAAACAGTGTGGATTCAGTAACATTTGCTATCGACGTTATCTCGAAATAAGCTCTCTCTCTCTCTCTCTCTCTCTCTCTCTCTCTCTCTCTCTCTCCTCTCCAAACTACAAGCACCCCAACAACATAGCTGAGAAGGAGGAGATATCCTCAGCACAGCGGCATTCAGAAGGTCAGTAGTTCACCATATCACGACACATTGTGAGGCGCAGAAGAAGAAATGCCACAGGGCTGACATTTCCAGGCCCAGACAAAAACGGCCCACACACTCTTCCAGACGTGCACCGCTCTGGAGACGGCACATGGACAGACCAATGTCACCTCCTTGGCTCCGTCCCAGAAGCCACAAATTAGTAGTGTCGGGGTCACAGGTTGACAGACCCATGAGCTTTGAATGACCAGCACGTGATGTGTATGTCAGACACACTGACAGTTACCGAGCTTTTCGTCAAGGGCGTCATTGCTCTGAGCCCCGCCCACCCACGCACCTTCCCTCTCCTTTTCTTTCGCCTCCTCCTTCCTGTCCTCCCCCTCCCTTCTTACCTTCCATCCCTGCTTTCCACCACCACACACACACTCACTTTCTTTCATCCCCTTCAATCTATCCTCTTCTCCCCATTACTTCTCTCTCTTTTACCACGTCCCCTCCTGTTCCTCTCGCCATCACCGCCACCTCTCTCTCTAACACTCACACACACACACACACATACATACATATATATATATATATGTGTGTGTGTGTGTGTGTGTGTGTGTGTGTGTGTGTGTGTGTGTGTGTGTGTTGCGTACTTCCCAATCATTTCTGTCTCTCTTAAAAGCTCTCCTCTTCTTTTTGCAATGTCCACGCCAACCTGCTCTCTCTCTCTCTCTCTCTCACACACACACACACACACACACACACACACACACACACACACACACACACACACACACACACACACACGCGCGCGCACAGGGATGGACATGATCCCCTTTTTATATAAATTTAAAGAAGCAAAAGTTATACATTTATATAAAAAGGCGATCCTGCCCATCCCTCATACAACAGACCTATCTCAATATCATCTCTTTTATCTAAACCATTCGAAAAATACGTTCAAGTACATTTATATTCTCATCTTAAATATTACCATCTCATTCATGAAAATCATTCAAGTTTTCGAGAAAATCACTCATGTCACACTTCTCTTGTACAGCGTACCAACAGATGTCTTACAAATATGAACAACAATGACCTTACTGGAATTCTTTTTGTATATTTTGCAAAAGCATTTAACGTGATTAACCATTCCCTTCTAATGAAAAAAAACTTTATGTATTACATATAGAGTGTTGTGAAATGTTTGCTGATGGTACCTCATCGCAATCTTAGGGTAGTAATCCTACTGAACTGGTAAGTAACCTGCAGAAAAACAAAATGAACAGGCTGGTTACGTGGACAGAAATTGATAATTTGTCCCTCATTGCTAGCAACACCAAATGCATGTATGTCACAACACGTCAAAAACGGCAGAAAAAAAAAATCAGCTCCTTATTCGCACCATTACATGCCCAAGGACAAAAGATTGAAGGTGACATCGCATAAAGTTTTAAGGAGTTATCACTGACAACAATTTTTTCTTGATCTTCTCACATTTCGGATCTTGGAAAACGTATTTCTAACAGAATACATCAACTTACAAAAACTGAAAATTTTCTGAATCTTCCTTCAAGAAAGATATTCTTTCGTGAACGTATACTCTCTCTAATCAGTTAAGCATCCACTTTATGGGATAATGCCAGTGAAACTAATCTGAAACAACTCAGTCGTGTACATAAAAGGGCCACTAAATTAATTGAGTTGAAAACAATACTTTGACAAAAGTGTGATTAAAAAACTTTCAATATTCTTCCATTTAAAGACAGATTCTACTTCGACAAATGCTTAGATCAACTCCAAAGAAGATCATTGAAAGCTTAGTCATCAACAGAAGCAGACATACACATAAACTGTCTTTTCCCAGACCCGAAGTAGCCTTTATAAATCAATTTTATATACTCTGGAAGGACCGCATGGAATGATTTGCCTTCCTCGTTAAAATTAACTCCCTCGAAACAGACACTGAAAGAGGCTTTAAAAAAACTTCTGTTGGAAACTACTCAGCAATTAAAGTTCGTTTCCATCAATACGATCCCATAAGCCCCCCCCCCCCCCTCTCTCTCTGTCTCTGTCGCTCTCTCTTTGAACTGGTATTCGAACAACAGTGTTATTATAGTTTCACATGTGATATAAGAACTCTGTATTTGTATGGCAGAAACTGAGTGCTTTTGAAAATGTTTGTGATTGTGGTTATTGCTGTATGTGTTTCTTTTTTTTTATGAGGGCAGGATGTGAAAAGAAAAAAGCTGAAAAGCTCATTCTTCAACCCTCAATAAAGATAGTTTTGACTTTATGCACACACACACACACACACACACACACACACACACACACACACACACACACACACACACACACGCCACGGGCGGTGATGGAGCTTTCTCGGCAGGTCGTCACCGGCGACACCTTTGTGAATTCAGCGATCGATATTTTCGGTCACATAGTTCGGCCAGCGATCGATTTTTTGGAAGCACCTTGGCAAACTTTTCAATGCCCCGTGATTTATTTCGCCACCTCTCGTGACTCCGTCTGCAAGGAATGAAAAAAAAAAAAGAAACTTCTTTCTCTCGCCTTTCACTCGCAGATCAACACTCCTGAACTAGGATCAGGCAATTTCACAACAGCCAGAGGTGGATGCAGGCCGGGGGGGGGGGGGGGGGGGGGGGGGCGGGGGAGGGGCGAGTGGTTACTGAGAAAGGGGGATGGGGGCAGAGGAAGAGGTGTTGGAAAAGGGTGAGAAAGGGTAGGTGGGGGAGGCAGAGGAGTGGGGGGTGGGGGAGAGAGTGTGCAATGAGGACGGAGATGTTGAGATCTGTTTCAGCAACGACACCGCCAGCAGGGGAAGAGGACACGGAGACATGGAACGCAGATTTTGTCAAATGTTCTCTATCGCGACAAAAACCACATTGTATATTCCTTTATATTTTTTTTTCAATCATAGTTTTATGGCAAAGTCGGGCAGAGGGAAGCTTATTTGTCAGAGCCTAAACTCTTTTTTCATATTTTTTATCACAGAGTTTCAAGATGTAGTTGGAGGGGGAGGTAAGTTTCTTTGTCAGAGCCTCCCCTACCTCCCAACCCACTTTCTTCCGTCCACCCCCTATCCGGGCTGTCTGTCCAAAAGCAAACACGACGCTGTACACTGCACACAAACTCTAGGCTGTATTTCCAAAAGCAAACACGACGCTGTACACTGCACACAAACTCTAGGCTGTATTTCCAAAAGCAAACACCACGCTGTACACTGCACACAAACTCTGAGCTGTCTTTCCAAAAGCAAACACCACGCTGTACACTGCACACAAACTCTGAGCTGTCTTTCCAAAAGCAAACACCACGCTGTACACTGCACACAAACTCTGAGCTGTCTTTCCAAAAGCAAACACCACGCTGTACACTGCACACAAAGTCTGAGCTGTCTTTCCAAAAGCAAACACCACGCTGTACACTGCACACAAACTCTGAGCTGTCTTTCCAAAAGCAAACACCACGCTGTACACTGCACACAAAGTCTGAGCTGTCTTTCCAAAAGCAAACACCACGCTGTACACTGCACACAACTCCCAGATTCAGAAAAAAGCGACCTGCCTACAAGTACATCATGCATTTTTCTCTCCCCCCCCTCCTCCCTTTCCTTCTTTTGTCCTTTTATTCCTTCTCTTATTCCCCCATTCTCTAGCACTGTGAACTCTTGTGGCTGTAGCACAGCGGTCGTTTAAAGAGCGACGGCGACATCTCGGCGCTACCAGTCATTCCCCTCTGCGAAACACAAACAGCCTCAAGTGCGTGCTCCGGGCTTCCTGTCGCTCAAGTTGTCGTGTGTGTTGGTCTGGCTCTGAAAGAAGTCTCTCCCTGCCTGTCGTCTCTTCTCCCCATTCCCCGCTTCTACCAACCCCCCCCCCCCTCTCCCGCTGCTCTCCCCATGTATTTCCCCATCTTTAGTACCGTCACAGGTCTGTGTGGATCAGCGAGCAGGCCTGTCCTTGTACCGATCTTTCCTGTCGCTCCTGATTGTTTGATGGTGTCCCTTGGAAGAGGGTATGGTGTGGTCTTGTGTATGCTAAATAGAAACGGCCATCTGGATCGTAAACTAATGTTGCATGATAAACAAATGCCTCTTCTTCGATTCATCTGTTCTTTCAATCTACTAAAGCAGTTTTCTGGAGTTGTTAGTGCATTTTGCTGAAGCTTTCGAACAATACGTAAAAAAGCCTTCTTTTTAAAAAATCATATTTACAAGTTTTATTCTATACAGTGCAATCAATCTCGGTTCAGAGAAAATCATAATTGCGAAAATGTTCCTATCATGTTAGCTGATCAATGGCTTTCAAACACAAGCAACATGCAGTTTTTTTTTTAGTTCTATGGTTTTTGTGAAAGCCTCCGATGTCATAAACCACACAATTCTCTTTAGAAAGCTAGCTATTCATTGGCTAGCAATTGACACTCTAAAATTGATTACATCCTTTGTTTCCAAAAGGCAACAGTCAGTTTTTTCCCATGCATGTTTATCTGATTTCTTTTATAAAAAAAAATGGCGCACCACAAAGTTCAGTACCTGCCCCTCTGTGATTCTCATTTCCTACAAATAATCAATCTTTCACGTCAAATCGTGAAATGTCAACTGATGGCACAACTTTGGACAATGGTCATTCTGACGTTTAGTAGGTTTGTCTCACCACGAAATACGTCAGTCTTCTTGTTAAATGGACATAAACACGTGGCTCTCCATCCTCAAGAACCAAAAGTCATGTTGATAACAACAGGGCAGAAACATCAAAACCTTATTCAAAACTTACCAATCATGTATAATGCTATCGAAAAGATTACAGGAGTTTCCAATTATAAAGTGTTCTGAACAACAATCAACAGTAATCTATCTTGGTCTAGAAATGTAGAAATTCTGTCCAGAAATCTTGCCACGAAAGCCTTATCAGTTCATGAAAATAAAGATTTATTAATATGACGCTAGAAAATCATTCATCCACTATTTGCATCCTACCAGAATTGGCTATGCCTCTACACTCTGGAATTTAGTCAAGAAGAATTTGCGTGGACCACTGAATGCCATTCATTAAAGAGCTGTCACAAAGATGGGATGTGTGAAGACTCATCTGAATGAGCAGCAGCGCACTGCATCAACAGATAAGACGTCGGAAGACCAAGGCCAGGATTTAAACCACAGTGCCAAGGACATCCACGCTGTTGGTTCGGATGAGGAATTTGCACAGGCCCTCGATGCCAGGCGCCTTTGTCGACAAAGCCAGAGCCAAATCATCACCAGGGCCAAACGGAATACCTTACCAGCTTTACAAGAAATGTCCCAAGGTGCTGGAGTGGCTCCACAGGCTGCTGCGATCGGCATGGAGAAACCAGAAGATCAGCGGCCAGTGGATGACGGCAGATGGTGTGTACATCCCCAAAGAGCAAAACTCAAGTGACATCAGCCAGTTCAGGCCAATATCACTACTGAACGTCGAAGGGAAAATCTTCTTCTCTGTCATGGCAGCAAGGCTGACCAAGTACCTGATGGAAAACAAGTACTTGGATGTGTCAGTCCAGAAAGGTGGCATCCCAGGCGTGGCTGGCTGTGTAGAACACGCCACAATGATCTGGGACGCAATCCAAAAAGCAAAAACAGAAAAGAGAGACCTGGACGTAGTGTGGCTTGATCTGGCAAACGCATATGGATCTGTGCCCCATGAGATGATACAGTTGGCTCTTGAGATGTACCATGTGCCAAAGAACATCCGCGACATGCTCAAGAAGTACTTCAATGGCTTCTCAATGCGGTTCTCTACCAAGGAGTACACAACAGACTGGATCAACTTGGAAGTGGGTATTGCAATGGGCTGTGCAATTTCCCCAATACTGTTCGTGCTGGCAATGGAACTCATCTTGAAAGCAGCAACAAACAACGCGAGACAAACAGACCTTGGCGATGGATACAAGATGCCTCCTCTCAAGGCCTTCATGGATGACACTACAGTGATTTCATCCAGAGAAGACGAGACACGTCATGTGCTGGAGAGGCTGGACGACATAGTTGCCTCATCCAGAATGAAGTTCAAGCCAAAGAAATCACGGAATCTCTCACTGAGGAAAGGAAAAGTGGCCGGATCTGTGGTCTTCAGTGTTGCCAGCCAGGCCATTCCAACAGTCACAGAAGAACCAGTCAAGAGCCTTGGAAGATGGTATGATGATACGCTGAAAGACACACAAAGAGCAAAAGAAACCAAGCAGATGGCGGAGGAAGGCTTGGAGACCATTGACCAGTGTGGGCTCCCTGGCAAGTACAAGGTCTGGTGTCTGCAGTTCATGCTGATACCAAAGCTCCTGTGGCCTCTGATGATATACGACATCTGCACCAGCATAGTGGAGGCAATGGAAGCCAAAATCAACAAGTTCACAAGGAAATGGCTTGGTGTCCCACCCTGTCTGACTGACATAGCGCTGTACTGTCGCCAAGCAAAGCTGAAACTACCACTGAAATCCATCCTGGAGGAATACAAAGCAGGGAAGATCAGACTTCAAAGCATGCTGGAGGACTCAGGAGACAAGGTGGTAGAAGCAATCAAGCCCCAGCTGAAGACAGGCAGAAAATGGAAAGTTCAAGAGGCGATGGATTCTGCAAAAGAAAGTCTCAAGATCAGAGAAATAACAGGACACACACAGACCAACAGACAAGGACTGGGGGTGACCAAAACTGAATGGTGGTCAAAGGCCAAAGGAAAAGCCAAAAGAGACATGATGATTCAGGAGATGAGAAAAGAAGAAGACCAAAAAAGACTCCAAAAAGCAGTCCAGCAGAGCCAGCAAGGGCAATGGACAACGTGGGAGAATGCACTCCAAAGAAGTCTCACTTGGAATGACATTTGGCACATGGCCCCTCTCAGGATCAGCTTCATTCTCAGATCTGCATATGACCTTCTGCCCTCAAATGCAAACCTGGTGAAGTGGGGGAAAACAGACGATCCTGCATGCCCCCTCTGCCATGAAAAACAAACAGTGGAGCATGTCCTAAGCTCATGTAAAGTAGCCCTGGCTCAAGGAAGGTACACATGGAGGCACAACCAAGTGCTCAAAGAGATTGTACAAGTAGTCTGGGCTAGTACCAACACCACAAAAGGGAAAATCAGGACTCCAAAAGCACCCGCAACATTCTTCATGGCAGGAGGCAGCAAATCATGGCCAAGAACAACAGTGCCACTCGAAACATGCAGGCAGAGTCTGCTGAACGGGGCAGATGACTGGGAGTGCACTGCAGACCTCCCAGAATGGAAGAGTCACCCAGAGATCATCAGCAAGAGTGGCATGAGACCAGACATAGTAGTCCACTCTCAGTCAACCAAGCAGCTGATCATGATCGAGCTCACGGTGCCATATGAGAACAGAATGGAGGCAGCTCAAATCTACAAGACTGAAAAGTATGCTGATCTGGCAAACAGCCTGAGGAGAGAAGGCTATCAGGTCAAAGTCCTCACTGCAGAAATTGGAGCTAGAGGGTTTGTAGGAAAGTCTGCATACAGCCTCATGAAACAGCTCTCAGTTGCAGGGAGGGAAAAAACCAGAGCCCTGAAAGCAATGGCAGAAGCGGCAGAGAGGTGTTCAAGCTGGATCTGGTCAAGGAGGAACAAAAGTGAACTTCATAAGGCTTAATTTCCCTACAAATATCAGGTGTCCCTGTGGCTCAGTGGTTAAAGCGCGAGTCATTAAGTGGAAAATGAGCATGTCCAGAGGGTCATGGGTTCGAATCCCAGCCACGGCTCGTCCCAAGATGGGAAAAAAAGGGGCAGCAGAGGGACATCCGGAGTCATGAACCGGGTGTGGCCCAACCCCCCTAGAGTGTCAGGAGATAAGGGCCGAAACACTTGCTTGAAGGGGGCTTCTCTTCTGAGGACTCTCTGCTGCCACGCTCTCCACGAGTTTCTTTCTACTGTCACACTGACGACTGACAAGCCTTCATCGGTACACAGAGTTTGAAAACAGACGGGGATGAATCCTTGCACTCAAATGCAAAGTTTTGTACTAGCATGGTTTCTTATGCTTAAAAAAAACTCCATGGTCATGCTCTCTCCCTTTTAGTGAATACGTTTGTTTTCAATGATCATCGACATCTTAATAGAAGACTTCTCCGAGAGAAAGTTCTATGTAAATCAAGTCTTGTTCCTTCTGGAAGTTGGCTGTTGAATCATCACCATCATCATCATCTGATCGACGTACATAGTGTTGTAATGTCAAACAAGTGCCTGACCTACAACGATAGGTAAACATTCCTGTTGTACGTAAAGTTCTCACGAGGGTCAGGCTACGGGCATCACCATTGAAACTACGTCGTTTAAGACATTAAAGTAAAAGGCGTGAAGACACGTTGTGTTGATTTTGTTCAAACATACCAGGATTTGAACTTCATCCTACTCGGACATGTCTTAGGTGCCAAAACTCAGAACTGCTGTTAGCAAATGTCAAAGCATGTCAGACACGTCCTATTTTATCTCAAAAAACTTTTGCTCACAGAAAAAATGTCTGCTGCTTGCGAATAACTCTCTCTCTCTCTCTCCTCTCTCTCTCCTCTCTCTCTCTCTCGCTCGTTCCCTCTCTCTCTCTCTCTCTCTCTCTCTCTCTCTCTCCTCTCAGTCTCTTCCCCTCTCTCTTGCCCTTAATGCAACTGATGAGCGACGAACAGTTTGCATCATCTTTGTTTTGATGTACAATGCTTCATCTTTGTTTAGGTGGTTTCTGCGTGACTGTGTTCAAAGGGAATGTCATGGTCACGCGGTATTCCACCCCCAACCTGTCTACTGGGACACAGACAGAAAACACTGGTCATGTCCGCACACCCCCCGACTCTCTCCGTCTGTCTGCCTGCCTCTCTCTCTCTCTCTCTCTCTCTCTCTCTCTCTCTCTCTCTCTCCCTCCCTGTCTCTCTCTCTCTCTCTCTGTCTGCCTGCCTGCCTCTCTCTCTCTCTCTCTGTCTCTCTGTGTTACTGATTCATTCATTGTTGCAGGAGGGCACCAACAATGCAGCTGACGACCCGGGTCTTTGTCAAAACCCAGGCCTCACTTCCGTTGTAACAAACGCTTTTCTTTCTCTTCTTAACCACAAACCTAACACTTCTGTTGTGACAGACTCTTTTCTCTCTCTTCTTTTTCACAAACCTCATCTTTGTGATATGACCGACGCTTTTCTCTTCCTTCTTTCTCACAAACCTAATCTTTATGTTGTGACAGACGCTTTTCTCTCTCTCTTTCTCACAAACCTAATCTTTATGTTGTGACACACTTTTTTTTCTCTCTCTCTCTCTTTCTCACAAACCTAATCTTTATGTTGTGACACATTTTTCTCTCTCTCTCTCTCTCTCTTTCTCACAAACCTAATCTTTATGTTGTGACAATTTTCTCTCCTCTTTCTCACAAACCTAAGCCTTACGTTGTGACAGAATTCTCTCCTTTCTCACAAACCTAAGCCTTACGTTGTGACAGAATTCTCCCTCTTCTCACAAACCTAAGCCTTACGTTGTGACAGAAGTTCTCTCCTCTTTCTCACAAACCTAAGCCTTTCGTTGTGACAGAAGTTCTCTCCTCTTTCTCACAAACCTAAGCCTTACGTTGTGATAGAAGTTCTCTCCCTTTCTCACAAACCTAAGCCTTTCGTTGTGACAGAAGTTCTCGCCTCTTTCTCACAAACCTAAGCTTTACGTTGTAACAAAGGGCTTGCTTTTTTCTTTGACTTGTTTCTCACAAGCCAGGCAAAGAGTCTTCGTTGAGCCTATATTGTGACAACAGCTTACTTCCCTTTTTTGTCTCACAAACCTACACCATGCAGCGTGACAGAAGCTTTCTCTCATTTCTTTTCTCACAAATCTATGCCTTACGCAGTGACCAGTTTTCGTTCTCTTTCGCTCTCTTTCACATAAATCCATTTCTTTCGTTATGGCAGACGCTTTCTCTCCCTCTCAGCTTTCTCACAAACCACGAGAACGTTGAAAGTTCAGATTTTCATTAAAACACGTTGCGGGGTACAGTTGGCTGCCACGCTTGCCTCGAAAAGGGATTCCCCAAGTTTTTTGCCACACTGCTTTTTCGGGTATGCTCGGCAAGACGACACATCTCTTCAGCACTTTCAACAGAACGTACTTTCAGAAAGACAGCGAGGTCTTTGGAGACACTCAGCAAAAGTTGTTCTCGGAGAACAAGGCCACAGAAGGGAATGGAAATCTTTGTCGGTATCGGACAATTCGACCCAAAGATTAATTTTTAAACGAGAACTGCGGATCAAAAAGGCGGATTTTTTTTTTTCTCCGAACGCAAAAATCTGAATTTTTCTCGGAATCCGTCAGCGGTACACGGACACCTTTTTAAGAGTTCCGACTTTAAGTCCTCCCAGGTGAGCGATTCTTTAGCGGCTAAAGAATGGTGGAGAGTAAGGGCATGTCCTTTGAAAAGAGACGCATTTTTGTTTGGGTCAGCCGCAAACTCCAGTCTTACGATATGATAGAAGCTTTGTCTCTCTTGTCTCTTTTGTTCTTCTTCACTAACTCGTCTTCAGATATGACAGACGCTTTATCTCTCTTTGTCTCTCTTTTTTCTTCCTCACAAACTCCAGTCTTACGATATGACAGAGAAGCTTTGTCTCTCTTTGTTTTCTTCACAAACCCCAGTCTTACGATATGACAAAAGCTTTGTCTCTCTTTGTTCTTCTTCACAAACTCCAGTCTAACAATATGAGAAAAGCTTTGTCTCTCTTTGTTTTCTTCACACACGGATCCAGTCCTACGATACGACAAAAGCTTTGTCTCTCTTTGTTTTTCCTCACACACTCCAGTCTAACAATACGACAAAAGCTTTGTCTCTCTCTCGGCCAACGTGCGAGTCACACAGAGATGTAAAAGCCAGGAATCGATCCACGGGACCCCGGGACTAGCATTTCCTTCCGGCCCTCTCCGGAAGCCCTGTCAACATGTCAGTCGGTTTTTGTCTCCGTGAATGTTCTCCCTTGCTTTTTACGTCAACGTCGTAGGCAAAACGTATGTCGGGGACTTTCTCAGCGCAGGGACCGTTTTCTCTTTAGTCAGCACTTGTGGAGCCGGCCGATTTTTTTTTCTTTCCAATGTTGGAACATACTATCTGTGAGTGCGTGACTGAAGGAAAGAGTGAATGTGTGTGTGTGTGTGTGTGTGTGTGTGTGTGTGTGTGTGTGTGTGTGTGGTCCGCGTGCGCGAGCGCACGTGCGTGCATGCGTGAGT
>CM065727.1:5649856-5687356 GCA_033310375.1 Conus canariensis
AGAGGCCAATGTCTCCCAGCTGCTGTGTAAAAGCACCTGATGACGCCAAATACACCCTGTGGACTTTCTGCCCACGCAACAAACACCAAAGAGTACAAATCGCATTGCAATGATCACTTCCCACGTTGCATGGACTAAGCTCATAATACCCACGAAACGAAAATTGCACGTTTCCTGTCGTATATTGTTGCTGGACCTCTAGTTTTACACTTTAAAAGGGTGTTTAGAAACAGACTGAAAACGTGTGCCATGTTCACTGAGTGTTGGTTGATTTTTACTATTTGAGGTACTTCGTTGAAACTTCATAAACAGTCTCACCACGAGGAGAAAAAACTGTACCGTCTGTTTTCCAAAACAAATCGATTTTGGGTTCAGCGTTTGCGTTGTCCCTAGATATCTAAGTGGACTTTCTGATCTCGCCGTGTCTGTTGATAGGTCGGGTGAATTACGCTTTAATGTCAAAGAGCCAGCAATGTAGTAGGCTAGTCTTCATGATTTCAGCAAGAGCAGACGACCACGCCAGCAAAATGGAATGGCACTGATCAGCGTACAAGACTTCATTACAGAACCTGCAGACAGCAGACAGGAACTGGTGAGCCATGTGTTAACTTCCAGCCTTTTTCTGCTACAGTGCAGAGCTGCAAGCCTCTGGGAGACTTGAGAGGAAGAATGTTTTTGAAAATTGAGAGGAATTTCTGACAGCTGAGAGGAATACACACGCTATCACATCCAAAACAAAACAACGACATTCCAGACACTTTACTTTCTTTCCTTTTATCAAGTGCTTTCACAGAGTCACTGTCTCTGCCAACACATTGCTGCTCTTTTACAATTTTTATGCACACTGTCACTAAACTTCATCTTATGACTTGGTTCATTTTTGCACTTCAGAATGATCAATGCCTCTGTTGTGTCTTGATCCGAGCAGGGACGAAAATCTGTAAGGGTCTCCCTGACACGGCTGAACACTTTCACAGGCCGAATTGTGACTGGGATCAGCAGCACTCCCATCATGACAGCAGAAAACAACCTGAATCTGCACTTCTGTTTTAATTACTTTTTCTTCTCTTCTGCCTCAGGGTTAATCGGTCCAGCAGATCGTGTGGACATGATGGCGGCGGAAGAAGTTGAACCGGAAGCATGCTTCCAAACAGCTCTTCGGCTAAACGAACGGCAGATGTGAGAATTCTGTGAAGAAACGATTATTTTTTCCGAGCAGAATTTTTAGACGTTTGAGCATAACAAATTCCACCGAAAGCGGCATAGTTGGCAGCTCTGACAGCGTTCATTGACTGTGCGGAAGACCGTGCAGTTTTGCTATCTTGCAGACGTGACTTCTAGCATGGGTTGCTTTGGTTATTACTTTTTTTTTTTTTACATGCGCCAAAAACACCCCGGAGACCTTTTTGCAGGGACATATGTGCGTTGGGAGAGTGATGTCCGTGACCTGAGGGGTTGATCTTATGTGTTGTTGGGTTGGTTTGGATCTAGCTCAGAGAGACATGGTGTAAGAAGGAAAACAGGTAACTTATTTCATGTGTGTGTGTGTGTGTGTGTGTGTGTGTGTGTGTGTGTGTGTGTGTGTGTGTGTGTGCGTGCGCGCTCGTGCACATAATGTGTGTGTGTGTGTGTGTGTGTGTGTGTGTGTGTGGTGTGTGTGTGTACCCGGGTGTGTAATACCCATTTTTAATGTGAGGTTAAAAAAAAAGACGGAGCCACAAGTATTGATCAATCCCATCTTTTGAACGCAACATGGCCACTGACTGGCATGACGTAGTGCATAAGAGGCGCAGGGGTGGGGGTGGAGGTGGGGGTAGGACGAGGGAAGGCAGGGACAGCAGGTAGTAAAGGGATGGTGGAGGGGGGCTGAGCCTAAGTTAGAGAACTCCCTTCAACACGACTCCACCGAGAGAAAAAAAAGTGCTGAGATCAACAGAAAGAATGTTATGAGAGGCCAATGTCTCCCAGCTGCTGTGTAAAAACACCTGATGACGCCAAATACACCCCTGTGGACTTTCTGCCCACGTTAAAAACACCAAACAGTACAAATCGCGTTGCAATGATCCCTTTCCACGTTACAAGAGTTCAGCTCACACCCAGGAAATGATAACTGCACGTTTTCCTGCTGTAGTCCTGCGTTGGTGGACCTCTGGTTTGACGCTTGAAAAGGTTTTTTTTTAGAAACAGACCGAAAATTTGCTGCTATGTTCATTGCGTGTTGGTTGATTTCACAATTCCAGAGACTGTATCACGTAGCCATGTGTCGTATCACACGGGTTCAGCCGGTTGTTTCTAGCCCACGCCCCTCTGGGGGCCACTCAAGCTCCGACTTTGGTGGGCTTGTGCTCCAGTGACGGCTTGCGGTCCGGTGTAGCTGCGTATCTGTCGAACTCTGAAGAAGAAGTAGGCGTACCGCGTATTTTTCCAAAATAAATCGACTTTGAGTTTAGCGTACATGACATTTAAGCAGTCTTTTAATCTGGCCATGTCTTCGTGAACGGGTCGAGAGACTTACGCTTTAATGTCAAAGAGCAAAAAAAGTAGTAGGCCAGTCTTCGCGATTTCAGCAAGAGCAGACGATGCTGCCAGCAAGATGGAATGGCACTGATGTGCGCACAAAACTTTATTACAGAACCTGCAGACAGCAGACGGGAATTGGTGAGTGATGTGCTAACTTCCAGCCTTTCTGGACAGCGTTCATTTCCTCTAGGGGAGACACTTCAGTTGTGCCGTCTTGCACACGTTTCGCATGGGTTGCTTTGAGTATTACTGTTTTGTTTTTTTTAACCTATGCCAAAAACACCCTGAGATCTTTTGGCAGGGACATATGTGCGTTGGGAGAGTGATGTCTGGGACCCGAGGGGCAGATTTTACGTGTTGTTGTGTTGTTTTGGATCTAACTTAGACATGATGTAAGAGGGAAGACAGGTAACTTATTCCGTGTGTGTGTGTGTGTGTGTGTGTGTGTGTGTGGTGTGGTGTGTGTGTGTGTTGTGGTGTGTGTGTGTGTGTGTGTGTGTGTGTGTGTGTGTATGTGAGCATGCGAATCTTGGAGTGTCTATAGCATGCGCGCGCGCGCGCGCGCGCGTGTGTGTGTGTGTGTGTGTGTGTGTGTGTGTGTGTTGTGTTGTGTGTTGTGTGTGTGTGTGTGTGTGTGTGTGTGTGTGTGTGTGTGTGCGGCGCGCGGTGTGTGGTGTGTGTGTGTGTGTGTGTGTGTGTGTGTGTGTGTGTGTGTGTGTGTGTATCAGCATGCGTATCTTGGAGTGTCTGTAACAGGCGCGCGCGCGCACGCATATGCGTGTGTGTGTAGGAAAGACAGACAGAGAGACAGACAAACAGACGGACAGAGTACGAATACAAATACGAATGATTTATTCAGATTACGGCCATAGCCCATACTGAAGGGGTGACGCCCATAAAACAAAATGAGAATGCTTCTCAGTTAAGGAAATGAAAAGAAAACGCAGTGACACATACATGCACCATGCAAAGCATTAGGAATAGACTGTTCGTAGCAGCTTTTGTGCTTCATAAATGTACACAGCAAGTGAACATTTTCATTTCTTTGTGCTAACAGTAAGCTGACTTTAAAACTAAAAGGGTCAAAATAATACTTTGACTTATTAAATTTAAATCTAGGATCACTGACAGCAATTTTTTTTTAATGTATTTCATCTTCTGTAGCCTCATTACAGAAGCCAAATATCATTTTTCTCTCAGAACGGTGAATCTTAACTGATACCAAGCCATGTCAGAGACACTAATCTAGAACTTCTCAATGCACTCTTAACATACCTATTCATATTAGTTTAATGTATGGTTCAATCGTATGTGTTGTTTTAAAAAGTCCGTATTGTACAAATCTGTCACTGCTGTAGACATTGTCATGTCATTCTGCATATCATTCTTTGTTTAAAACATTCTTGACAAAATCCTGATATACTTCCAACGTTCTGGTTGTCCCAAAACATAAGCAAAGCCATATGAATGTCAGCACTGACGAACATTAGCAGTCCATATCTTCTCACCATTGCAAATCAAATTTCGCAACATCTTAGAAGGTCTAAATGGTATTCTGGTTTCTTCTTGTCTGGTTATTTGCAGTCAATACTTGATACATTTCAAACCTGAATTAACATAAATCGGATACCTTCCAAGTTCACCACAAACGAGTTGGTGCTCGTTGATCTACATTACATTCAAAAATCTTTTCATTGCATACAAATGAACATTCTCTATTAGAACACGTTCTGGAAATCCCAAAATTCCGCTTCATACTGTAAGATTTGCTGCACCTGAGAGTCGAATAATTTAAAAAAATAAATAAATAAATAAAAATAATAATAATAATAAAACCTGAAAATTCGCTGCTATTCATTTCATACAGAATATGAATTATAACTGTGCTTGACACCAAAAAGTGAACTTTAATCTGGTAGCAAAATAAAATCCAAGATAATTGTATGCGTTGACTACAACGGTACATTCTACCCGTAGATCATGTCTCATTGTATGCCAAACACCCCCTTTACAAAACACACTATTATTGGTCTTCTTCGTGCCAACTTTTTTATTCTGATTTAGTAACAGCTGGGAAGAGTGACAGAGAGAGACAGACAGATAGACAGAGGAAGGAAGGGAGGGGGAGAGAGAGCAAGAGAGACAAAAGAGAGAGCAAGAGAGACAAAGAGAGAGCAAGAGACAAAGGAAGTGAGAGAGAGTGGTTGAGGAGGAAGGGAGGGAGGGTGCAGAGAGAGAGAGAGGAGAGAGAGAGAGAGAGAGAGAGAGAGAGAGGAGAGAGAGAGAGAGAGACATACAGGCAGACAGACAGACAGACGGACACGGAATGCACGGTAGCGTAGGCTACATATGCGTTTGTTAGTTCGCACGATCGCTCTATGGCGAACAGATGCAGACATATTAATAGACAATAAGCAGATACCCACAAAGACTTTCTATCCCAGCACCAAATTAAAGAGATAACTATGAACCAATCATCACAATTAATATTCCAATATCTGATAAATGGATAACCAAGAAGATGTTATCATCGTTTGAATATCTCAACATCTCAGAGCAAGTTGAGAGTGGAGAGTTACAACTGACTGAATTTCAATCTCTTATGCAGACCGAAAACGAGTCGCTCACCGCTCAAGCTTTGCCCGAATATTTTGCACAGGATATTCAGTGAGCCATACGTGATAAGTATTTCATTATCCATCACTACACATATAAGTATGCCCATTCAAACACGGTTATTAACGATTTTGTATTCCAAATCAATCCATAAAAAAGCAATCGATATTCGATTATTTTTCTGTTGCATTTCGCATCTTTTAAACCACGAACATACAACGAGTATTTGCTGATCGCCATTGAAATTATGAAACACTCACCACGTTAACTGTCAGCAAACCAGTAGTTATCACAGATTAACTAACACAGCAATTAACCAGTTATTGTGCTGGTAATTAGCACACGTTAAAAACCCGACGCTTAACCTGTCAGTCATCAGCGATGTCATGGTTATCACAGGTTAAAGAAACCAATACTTAAGCTCGTTCTTCGTTTTTATTGTCCTGAATACTGTTTATCTTGCCTGAAGAAGACCTAAGAGGTTGAAATGCGTCATGTTTTGCTTTGTAATTTGTTTGTGCTTGTTGTTTGTCGAACTCACTAACAATTCTTTTAAAAATTCTACACTTAAGCGTTAACTGTCAATGAATTCTCAGCTCTCACAGGTTAAACATCCCAACATTGAACTTGTTAACCGTCAATGCCTTGGTAGTTATCAAGTTAAACAACCCGATACTTCATTTACTAGCCATCGATGGGTTGGCAGGCTACTTCACGGGTCAAACAATCCAACATTTTAACTCGGCAACCGACGACAAGACGGTAGTTGTCAGTTTCAATCATTCAACATTTAACCAGTCAACCGCCAATGAGTTTGATCCTATCACATATTTAAGAACTTAATATCTCCCTTGTGAATGTCAACTTTAGAGGCTAGTTATTATTAGTTAAACACTCTCTCTTTAATCCGTGAACTGCCAATAAGCAGTCATATAGCCCTGATAAGACCATCCAGCATTTATAATAACAATGGACAATGTTCAATTATAACTGATCAAATAACCTGACATCCAGTTCAAGAAAAGTGTTTGGATAAATAAACACCGATTACAGAATCTAACATCCAGCTAACCAACGGAAAAAAAATTAAATCTGGTAAAATAAGTCGACGTGAATCTGTAACCCATCAATGTCCAAATGATCGCTACTGAAGGTGGTTTCATAATGCGACATTCAACCCATGAACTACCGAAGGATCGTCACTAAAAGTGGTTACATGACCCGCCATGAAAACCATCAATTGCCAGATGATCGTTACTAAAGGTAACCCGACATGTAACCCTTAAATTGCCAAAAGATCATTATCATTACTAACAGTGATTACATAATCCAACACGTAATCCATGAACTACCAAATGATCGTTCCTACAAGTTGTTACATAATCCAACACGTAGCCCATGAATTACCAAAGGATCGTTACTACAGGTGGTCACATAACTTAACATGAAACTCGAACCGCCATGAAGCATCACCGGTGTTCATGACCCAGCTCGTCAGCACTGTCACCGAGTGGTCATCACTGGTCAGATGTCATCGGTGTAGCGGATAACAGATACCCCCACCCCTACACACACTCATCTGCCCTCCCCTCGCCCACTTCCCTTTACCACCCATCTCCTCTTCCCCCCTCGTTTCTTCCTCCCTCTTGTCTCCCAATCCATGCGTACATTTCCATGTCATAAAAGTTCCGCTTTTAAGTTTCCATGACCAATCTTATTTTAATCTAAAACCAACAGAACATGTCATCCTTCACGTGCCTACAGTACGCTTATGCTGAACGAAAACCACACGGAGTGGGGAGGACGACAGAGAAGGGGGGGGGGGGGGGGGGGGTCCCATGACTGATTAACGATTCACCCATGGAAACTTTTTCTATCGCTCACCCAGCATCCACTTTCCAATTTCCATTTCTAGGACAGATTCTCTTCGTCAACAAATTAAGTCCGTTTAGTGAAAATAATGCCTAACGCACAAAAAAAGCTCAGGAGCAACGTCAACAGATGTTCACAACGCAAAAATGACACAGGAAAAATGGCAACAGATTTTCATGACGCAAAACGGACAAAGAAAAGTCAACAGATCTTCACCATACAAGGACAAAGAGCTTTTCACAAAGCAAAAGAGAACACACGAAAAACGTCAACAAACTTTCACAAGGCAAAAAGGACAGGGGAAAAACTGCAACAGATGCTCACAACACCGACTTCTATCTGTCGTTGTTCACGACAGGGCCTTGGACAGGGTGAGAGGTACAATGCTACTGAGCAGCTTGTTTCCCTCGACCACTGGACAGACAGAAAGAACGACAGGACACCGTCCATCAAGCACTTACCCCCTATACTGTGCGTGCTGCGTGATATCACTGCCATGCCCGTTAGAACACCTTCCGGGTCACCTGATCACCGGTCACAGAACACTCTCAAGGTCACCGGATCACCTGTCACAGAACACCTTCAAGGTCACCAGATCACCTGTCACAGAACACCTTCCAGGTCACCAGATGACCCGATCTCTGATGGTCACAGAACACCTTCAAGGTCACCAGATCAATTATCACCTGCACCGGTCCTTTCCTGGGTTGGGATACGATCCTACCACGCTGTCTTTGGTCAGGGCAAGAACAAGACACACACAGTCCCTCCACATTCCTTTCAGAAGGCAAACAAAGTCCTCCCACCTTCTCCTGTGGTCAGGAGGCTAACTAGAGACGCACACAGTCCAGTCACAACGTTAACAACCGAGACACAATCCCCCACACTCTCCCAGAGCTTCTGGTCAGGCAGTGAACGACCGAGTGCTTCCTCACTCCTTCGATCAGAACGTTGATAACTACCACACAGTCCTAACACTTCTCTAGTCTCAATATTAATGTCGGCAACACAGTCATCACACTCCTTGATCAGGAAGTTAAAACAGGCCCCACTGTCTGCTCAGACGGTCAATAATGCCCATGCAGTCCTACCATTCTTTCAACCAACACAGTAATGACATCCACAGAGTCATCACACTCTTAGATTAGAACATGTATAATGGTCACACAGTTCCCACACTTTTGGTCAGAACGTTTATGATGCCCACACACTCTTTGCGTTAATGATGGCTTATAGTCCTCGCTGTCTTCAGTACGGACGTTAATGATGGCCGCACACACCTAAGGCTTTTTAGTCTGACCGTTAACGATGGCCATACAATTATCACATTTTGGTTAAAACGTTGATGAGGGCCACATTATCCTCACACTTAGGTTAGAACGTTAATGAGGACCACACAATCCTCACACTTTTTGGTTTGAACGTCAATGATGACCACACAATCCTCGCACTTTTTGGTTTGAACGTCAATGATGACCACACAATCCTCATACGTTTTGGATTGAACGCTGATGATGATCACACAATCCTCACACTCTGATCAGAACTCCAAAGGTGGCCACGCAGTTTTCACACTTTTTGGTAGATATCGCTGACGATGATTACAAAGTCCCAACAGTTTTTGGTCGGTGAATGACGGCCACACAGATCCCACAGGGTTTAGTTAGAAAGTTCAGGATGGCCCTACGGTCCCCGCGCCTTGATCAGCAGGCTAATGATGGCCACACATACTCCAGCCTGTCCTCGCCCAGAGCCCAGCTGGCTGGGAACAGTGACGGGAATCAAAGGAATCACTTATCCTCTCTCAACACCAGACACATGGTTACCTGCAAACAGACACATGGTTACCTGCAAAATAACATTGCAACCAAAACTAACGTTAGCCGTCATCAGTTCGAACCTCCTAGCTTTTACCAGATACACAGTGACAACCGCTGGGAATCAAATTTTAAAAAAACTCTAACGCTGTGAATACGTCTTCCATTTAACATGAAATCTAGAGCAAACGGTACACAGGTTCAGGTCGAAAAAAAAAACCCAAAGATTTCACGATACGCCACAAACGGATGCTACATCTCCTATTTTCATACCTGAATTAAGGTGCGAAATAAGGAAGTTTGTGCACTGCACTGCACTGCGCAACCACACAGTGCGGTGTTATTTACACACTGGGAGAAAGAGGCCCAACCCTCTGACACACAAAACACATTGTGATTGCACTGTCTTCCAACATTCGCCCCAGCCCCAATGTTTACCCAAGTCCCTTTTTTCCAAACTGATAAAAAAAAAAATAGCCTGTCGAGCAAGCAGCTCCGTCTTCTGATTAGCACGAGGTCAAGAGGCTCACCCGGAACTAACTCTGTGGCTAGGCGAGAGTTTAACTCTGTGATTTCCTGTGTGGAAGAGGGAAGGCGGTGGTGGTGGGGGGGGAGGGGGGGTAGTTGTAGTGAGAGTTTTACCTCACCCAACAGTTTGGTTTTACTCAGGCTGACGACTGCCAGCCAAGTTTCCGTTACATAAGATTAGCGTCAAGACTTTTTGTTCTCTTAAAACACCAACACCTACCTGCTGCTTCAGAAACTGAAGACCAAGACCCCAGCTACAAATCAAAGCCACAAGAGACATGTACAGTATGCACGACAGTTCCCCCGGCTTGCTTCATGGAAACTCAATTTTCCAACTCTGGATGTTTGCAGCAAGTTTTCTGTTTGTTTGTTTTCAAGGATGTAAAACATTGCAGCGTGAATTTCGACAGTAACACGCACACACGGCACAACGAAGATTACAGCCAGTAACTTCAACCTTTGCCAAGACTCCTAGGTGCCCCGAACAGCACGTACAGCCAGCTCCGCCCCGCTGACTGCCGACACTGGCTATTCACACCACGAACGAGGAAGCGGACGGCGAGCCGAAACGTCTGTCATGCCTGCCGTGGCGCCTGTGACGCCGGCACTGCCGCACTTCCAACCTTTATTCTGTCATAGCAGCGCAGACGACAATTTGGAATCGATCGGCGCGACACGCACGTGTTTTCACTGCACTGAGCACGAAGATGCCGTGCCTACCACGGCGAGGAGGGACAACTGCACCCGGGTTCTCCTTTCTCTCGGTTGTATTCTCCCCCCCCCCCCCCCGCCCCCTTCCACTCCCCACTGCAGTTCTTTTGTCCTGCAGTCTGCTTTGTGCATGCGGTAAGGGAAGCCAATCAGTGGGAATTCTTGCCTGCTGACATGAACGCTGCCTCGGCGAATTTCAGCTTAGCTCAGAAAACCTGTTACCTGTTTAATCCATGTAGGGAAACCTGTTGCCTGTTTAATCCACGTAAGGTAACCTGTTAACTGTTCAAATCCATACAGGGAAACCTGTTGCCTGTTTAATATCAATGTAGGGAAACCTGTTATCTGCTTAATCCATATAGGGAAACCTGTTACCTGTTTAATCCATATAGGGAAACCTGTTCTCTGTTTAATCCACATAGGGAAACCTGTTACCTGTTTAATCCGTTTTGGGAAACCTGTTATCTGTTTAATCGACATAGGGAAACCTGTTTTCTGTTTAATCCGTTTTGGGAAACCTGTTATCTGTTTAATCCACATTAGGAAAACCTGTTACCTGTTTAATCCACATAGGGAAACCTGTTGTCTGTTTAATCCACATAGGGAAACCTGTTATCTGTTTAATCCACATAGGGAAACCTGTTATCTGTTTAATCCACATAGGGAAACCTGTTATCTGTTTAATCCACATAGGGAAACCTGTTGTCTGTTTAATCCACATTAGGAAAACCTGTTATCTGTTTAATCCACATAGGGAAACCTGTTGTCTGTTTAATCCACATAGGGAAACCGGTTATCTGTTTAATCCACATAGGGAAACCTGTTATCTGTTTAATCCACATAGGGAAACCTGTTATCTGTTTAATCCACATAGGGAAACCCGTTATCTGTTTAATCGACATAGGGAAACCTGTTATCTGTTTAATCCACATAGGGAAACCTGTTTTCTGTTTAATCCATATAGGGAAACTTGTTATCTGTTTAATCGACATAGGGAAACCTGTTTTCTGTTTAATCCGTTTTGGGAAACCTGTTATCTGTTTAATCCACATTAGGAAAACCTGTTACCTGTTTAATCCACATAGGGAAACCTGTTGTCTGTTTAATCCACATAGGGAAACCTGTTATCTGTTTAATCCACATAGGGAAACCTGTTATCTGTTTAATCCACATAGGGAAACCTGTTGTCTGTTTAATCCACATAGGGAAACCTGTTGTCTGTTTAATCCACATTAGGAAAACCTGTTATCTGTTTAATCCACATAGGGAAACCTGTTGTCTGTTTAATCCACATAGGGAAACCGGTTATCTGTTTAATCCACATAGGGAAACCTGTTATCTGTTTAATCCACATAGGGAAACCTGTTATCTGTTTAATCCACATAGGGAAACCCGTTATCTGTTTAATCGACATAGGGAAACCTGTTATCTGTTTAATCCACATAGGGAAACCTGTTTTCTGTTTAATCCATATAGGGAAACTTGTTATCTGTTTAATCCACATAGGGAAACCTGTTATCTGATTAATCCACATAGGGAAACCTGTTATCTGTTTAATCCACTAGGGAAACCTGTTTTCTGTTTAATTCATATAGGGAAACCTGTTATCTGTTTAACACACATAGGGAAACGTGTTATCTGTTTAATCCACTAGGGAAACCTGTTATCTGTTTAATCCACATAGGGAAACCTGTTATCTGTTTAATCCACTAGGGAAACCTGTTATCTGTTTAATTCATATAGGAAAACCTGTTATCTGTTTAATCCACTAGGGAAACCTGTTATCTGTTTAGTCCACATAGGGAAACCTGTTATCTGTTTAATCCACGAGGGAAACCTGTTTTCTGTTTAATTCATATAGGGAAACCTGTTATCTGTTTAATACACATAAAGAAACTGTTATCTGTTTAATCCACGTGTTGATCGAATGACTCAGCATTTTGAGCAATTATTCTGATAACTGTTCCACCATGATTTCACTGAGTGACTCAACACACCTTCAGTTATCTTATGATATCTGTTAAAGTATAAGTTACGTTAAAGTATAAGTTCGTCGAGTGACTCAAACTTCTCTCAAGAGATCTTCTGATCAATTCTTCAGCCCACGAGTCCATTGAGTGACTCAACTTATTTTGTGCCAGGTATTCTCACAACTGTTCAATCTACAAACTCATTTTGGGTCATCTGATTCCTGTTCAACCCACGATTTCACTGAGTGATGCGACTAATTCATCTGAAATAATCTGATGAAAATTTGATCGCCAGGTCACTGAACCACTCTGTTCATCTTGAGTAATCTTTTGTTAACTGTTAAATCCTGGTTTTCATTCATTGGCTCAGATGAAGCAGTTCTTTTGCTGACTGTTGAACCCACAAGTTAAATCAAGTGACCCTTATTGAGTAGCTGTTTCTGTATTGTTCAACCTCATGAGTTTATTGATTCAGTTCAACTTGAGTAGCGTGGTAACTCTTCAACTATGTATCTTAAAACGTATTTGAAAGAACTCCGCCAGACAACATGGACAAACGAATCACATGACAATGACGCGTATCGACCTTTCAGGTCTTCTTGAGGCAAAATAAACAACACTCAGGACAACGAAAGGACACCGAATTTGACAAGATAAGAGATTGCTCGTTGCCCATCTTCGTTGTCCTGAATGTTGTTTATTTTGCAAAAAGAAGACCGAAGAGGTCGAAACGCGAAGTGTTTTGTCCTGTCATTCGTTTGTCCATGTTGTCTGGTGGAGTTCGTTCAAATACCTTTTAAAATTTGTTTCAGTTTCCGCCTGTAGTCACCTCACTTTACAACTAACCTCCTCTTGAGCTGTTATTCTGTTTACTGTTCAACACACAGGGCTCATGAATACTGTTCCCAATTTTCTCAAAACATCAAGGGAATAAGGATAATTCCCATGTTAAGAGAGAGAGAGAGAGAGAGAGAGAGGAGAGAGAGAGAGAGAGAGAGAGAGAGAGAGAGAGAGCATGCACTCAATTGATTGAATTTCAGTCTTGTGCGTTCTCCCTGCCTGACTCGAGACATAACAGTTTTCGCAAATGCAGCGAGAAAACTGCAGTCAAACGATCTTGTAATCTCTCCTGAGGAAGCAGAATTGATTTAAGTCGCGAAAGGCAGATAAAGAGAACGAACTATGGGAGGGAGGGAGAGAGAGAGAGGAGAGAGAGAGAGAGAGAGAGAGAGAGAGAGAGAGAAGACAGACAGACAGACAGACAGACGGACGGACGGACGGACGGACCGACGGAGAGACAGACCGATAAAAAGACAGACAGATTGAGAATGCAGCGAGAGAGAGGCAGGGCAGAGAGAGAGAGAGAGAGAGAGGGGAGAGAGAGAGAGAGAGAGAGGAGAGAGAGAGAGAGATTCAGATGATATAGTATTCATCAACTACGAGCCGTATATTAACAGGCCTACGTGCAGGAATAGGAGATTAAATTTGCGAGTCAGTGATGACCCCAAACAACAAAAAGGTAGATACATAAACACGTGTGTAGTAACAACCGAAAGCAAACAATTGAGGTGTGTCTTCCGCAATCTGCCTTTTAACAGACGATGTGCAGCCATTTTAAATGATAAAGAAAAGGGCAGCACTATGTATAACTACATGAACAAAGACAAGAACAGTTATGATAACCTAAACTGGTCAGTTCTTCAAAAGTACACTCTCCCAGACAAAATGAATCCTGGTTCAATGACTTGTACGAGATTAGATGTAAAGGAAACAATGCACCAATATTTAAGACGAAAAAAAAACAAAACCCAAGACAGTTACAGTAATACCGAAAGCAAAGTAGCCCTCCGTTTGCCAACACAAACATAAAGACTCAATATGAGCGTGAAGACTGTGTCTTATTCCAGACTGTGTCTTATTCCGTGCATCTCGCAAGTGCCCACAAACTGGCTTGATCACCCACGATATTTTATTTATGTCATGTGCTGTGACAGAAATTAAATCTCGTAGTTATCCTGGCTCTTTCCTGCGTGGAGCTGGGTCCTTCAGGGCACATCTGTTGAATCTCTCCGAAATAAATGCTAACCGTTTGGGACTGCTTTCCTCTCATCTCGTTGACAACAGTTTTAAACTCTCCAGCATTTCCTCTTGTCCTTCTTTATGAGTTCTCTCCCATTTCTGAAAATGTCGTATGAAAGATCATCTCACAAATACGTGTGAACTTGATGTATGCCGTTTAAGATTCCTTTTCAACAGACTGACATTTTGCTAACACCAATTTCAAACACCATGAACGATTCACGTCTGCGGTTTTCCCATAGAATCGAGACCTCAGTAAAAGCGAAACCTCGTGGAGTTGAAACTCAACCCATACAGACAGAAATCCAATTTGGATGCAATGACCTGAACACATTTCTGCCTAAGTTTCTTAAATGATTGATCTCTTGCCAACCCTTCCCTCATCTATCATACACAATCTTTTCAGGGTGGATCGTTGTGAGCCTTTTAAACAGGGTACAGCATAAAAACTGCTCTTCTCTGTATTCTAAACTATCTTCTCTCCTGGTGATAACAAAGTTTCCGTTCTCCTAGTCGTAGATCTTTCGGCTGCCTTCGACACACTAGATACAAACTTCTTCATAGACGGCTAGGTGTTGACTTTAAATTCGCAAACACTTGTCCTTGTCTTTATGAAAGAAGGTGGACCGTTTTTTGTCAGCAAAAATAAATGTAATATGCTTCTGGATTTCTGCATAAACCTTAGAGGTACCTGTTTGGCCCTGAGCTGTTTATACTATGTACAGTTCCTTACACAAATCGCATTTACACAATACTCTCTCTCTCTCTCTCTCTCTCTCTCTCTCTCTCTCTCTCTCTCTCTCCATCATGAAATATAGGCATTCAGCTGAATATTTGCAGCTCTTTTATGCAGCCTTCTTGTTCAACCTCTTTAGGGTGGTGTCTCTAAAGTTAAAACTTTGGTGTCAAACAAGTGTTTGAATGTGAATGATGATCAACGGAACTCCGACGAATTTTCCCTCAATCTGCAAAGTCTTCTTCACTACCTTCCGTAATCCTTTCTGGAAATACCATTAGGTTGTTCTCTGACTGTCTACGTGACTTTGCTTTGTCCCTGATCAGAATCTCTCGGTGGTCCAACTCAACCAACAACATATCTGGCTGCGTAATCTGAATTCAGATGCAACAGTTGTATCCGCTAAGGTACCACACACGATAGAACCAAGATGTTAATATGTACATTGTTTCAGGCCTAAACCATAGTAGGTTGTAAAGTCGGGGTGATGCAGGCGGGGTAACTGAAGCACAATCAGCAAAAGGAAAGTTACTGGACCGCCAAACGAATAGAACAAACAAGTTACCAGACAAACACAACGCGTTTCGACCCACTGGCCTTCTCCAGGCAGGACAAATAACATTAAAAAAGCACCAGACAAGAGGACGATCACTTATCTTTTCGATCTCAGTGCGAATAATACCAATAAGAATTCCAATGGGTGGAAATGGGTTTTGTCTGTATGGTAACATGTTAGTTACATAAGTCTGATAGGCAAGTAACTTTACCTTTCCTCTTAAAAACTTTTAGAATAACTTTCTAATCGGCGTCCACAAAACCATTTAAAACCTCTCCAGCAGGTTTTCAATTTAGCCGCCAAGTTTACCGTTGAAGTACATAAATCTCAATGCATGCATCTCCTTAACCACTGCAATGGCTTCCCCTAGAGTGAAGAATAATCTGCAACACATTTTTACTTTGCTTCTTTATTATTTCTGGAACTGGACCAGATGATCTCTTTCAGCTCACTAAAGAAGAGTGTTCACTTTTTTCAGTACGAGAATGGACCTCTATGCCTGTTTACACTTGTGACAGCCCGTCACTCCCATCCTTAAGACTGAATCTTAAAATGGGCCTACATATCTTAAAGAAGTTTTTCACATGATGCATTTCAAAAAGAGAACGTAAAAGTAATGGGGCATACATGACAATTGAGTGTGTGAGTGTGTGTGTGTTGTGTGTGTGTGTGTGTGTGTGTGTGTGTGTGTGTGTGTGTGTGTGTGTGTGTGTGAATGTGTGTGTGTGTGTGTGTGTGTGTGTGTGTGTGTGTGTGTGTGTGTGTGGTGGCGCGCGCGCGCGCGCGCGTGGACTGTCTACAGCTGACACGCCAAACAGCTCAACCACTTTCACCTCAGCTGTCTCCGCAGACTCCTACACATCAAGTGACAGGACAAAGTCCCAGACACTGAGGTCTTGGAAAGATCCAACATCCCCAGCATCTACACTCTCGTTCAGAAATCCCGAGCCAGATGGGCTGGCCACATCGTCAGAATGCCAGATAGTCGACTGCTGAAACAACTGCTGTACGGAGTACTGAGTCAGGGCAAGCGCAAAGTTGGGGGGGGGGGGGGGGGGGGGGGCAGAAGAAACGTTTCAAGGATTGCCTCAAAGTGTCCCTCAAAGGCCTGAACATCAGCCTCAACACCTGGGAGTCGCTTGCCCTGGACCGCCCAGCCTGGCGAAGCAGCATCACAAAGGGTGCATATACATTGCAGAAGAGACGCACAGCAGAAGCTGAGAGAAAGCGAGCCACGCGCAAGGCCAGAGCTATCTCCACCTCCACTTTAGCACCCACCCACATGTGTCCCACATGTGGGCGTTCCTGCCGGGCCCAGATCGGCCTCACCAGCCACCTGCTGACCCACACTCAGCGATCTTCCATCTGAGATTGAAGTCATGGTCATCTTCGAAATCGAAGGACGAACAACAACAGCATGCGTGCTGCATGTGCGCGTGTGCGTACGTGCGTACACACACACACACACACACACACACACACACACACACACACACACACACACAAACACAGAAGAGAGAGAGAGAGAGAGAGAGAGAGAGAGAGAGAGAGAGAGTCTATGTCGGTGGTGTGGCGTTGAAAAATGTTCCCTAGAACAGACTCGGTGAATATCTTCGACATTCAGTTTTCAAGTTAGTACGCTGGAAATTCTAACCAAGCAAACAACGAATGAAGAATAAATAATTGTGTGATTTTTCCAAAACAAACGCTTGCTTCTGACAAAAGTCGCCGTAAAAGTGAATGTTATTAGTGAGGAGAAGTTTGAACTGACAGTGCAAGAGCATCTTGGCGCAATTGCAGTGGCCCCACGTGCACCCAGGATTATCTTTCCCCGAGAAAAGAGCGCCAGGGGACTCCAGACATACCACACCATCGTGGTGGATGGATGGCCGTGTTGTCGCCAGCACGACGTCACGCCCTCCAAACACTTGGCTGTGCACCGCTCGCATTACAAACATTGAAACCTCGTCCTGCCAATTCCAACAGCAGCTTTGACGGCCTGTAAAATCGGATGATTGCTTTGTTTAGACTGGTCTGTTATCAACAGAACGTTCTTTCTATAATGAGTTTGATAATTTGGTTTTTATGACAATAGTTATGAATTTGATGACTTTGTTTTGATGGCATTCAAAATTAAAAGGACTCTTGTTTTTTTGCAATGGGTTTTAAGACTCACGTTTTGATGACAACATGAATCGATAAAACGCTTTGCCTCTGTGATGAGTTTGCCGACTTCATTTTGACGGCAGCTGCAAATGCTGGCACAAATTGTTTCTGACATAAAGGTATGAACACGTTCTGATGGCATCAGGAATGAACAGGAGTTTGTTTCTACAATCAATCTGACAACCTTGTTTTGATGGCATCAGGAATGAACAGGAGTTTGTTTCTACAATCAATCTGACAACCTTGTTTTGATGGCAGCAGGAAAAAAACAGGAAAGTTTGCTTCTACAATCAACTTGACAACCTTGTTTTGATGGCAGCAGAAAGAAACAGGAAAGTTTGTTTCTACAATCAACTTGACAACCTTGTTTTGATGGCAGCAGAAAGAAACAGGAAAGTTTGTTTCTACAATCAACTTGACAACCTTGTTTTGATGGCAGCAGGAAGAAACAGGAAAGTTTGTTTCTACAATCAACTTGACAATCTTGTTTTGATGGCAACAGGAAGAAACAGGAAAGTTTGTTTCTACAATCAACTTGACAACCTTGTTTTGATGGCAGCAGGAAGAAACAGGAAAGTTTGCTTCTACAATCAACTTGACAACCTTGTTTTGATGGCATCAGGAGAGAACAGGAAAGTTTGTGTCTACAATCAACTTGACAACCTTGTTTTGATGGCAGCAGGAAGAAACAGGAAAGTTTGTTTCTACAATCAACTTGACAACCTTGTTTTGATGGCAGCAGGAAGAAACAGGAAAGTTTGTTTCTACAATCAACTTGACAACCTTGTTTTGATGGCAGCAGAAAGAAACAGGAAAGTTTGTTTCTACAATCAACTTGACAACCTTGTTTTGATGGCAGCAGGAAGAAACAGGAAAGTTTGCTTCTACAATCAACTTGACAACCTTGTTTTGATGGCATCAGGAGAGAACAGGAAAGTTTGTGTCTACAATCAACTTGACAATCACCTTTTGATGGCAGCATGAATGAACAGGAAAGATTGTTTCTACAACTGATTTGACACCCTTGCTTTGACGGCAGTAGGAATCAACATGACACCCTTGCTTTGACGGCAGTAGGAATCAACAAGACATTTTGTTTCTCTCATGAAGGTGACGAGTTTGTTTCAACGGCAGCGGGAGGCAACAGAACAACGTTTCCCTGCTGGAGATGTTGACTGTTTTCATGTCTGTGGGAATCAGTAGAACACTTTGTTCCTGTGACGAATCTGACAGCTTCGTTTACACAGCAGCATGAATCAAGCAGACACTGTGTTTCCTTGATGAAGATTATGGGTGTGCTTTGACGGCAGAAGGAATGAGTGAACACTGTATAATTTACTGATGAACAGGATGGCTTTTGGACAGCGGTAGGAATCAATAGGACCTGCCGTTTTTTTCTAATAAGCTTTGTTTTACCCACACGAGAAACGAACAGGGCTTAGTGTCGTCCTGAATTAAAATCACTTTGTTTTGATCATCATAAGGGTCAGAAGGGCATACTCTTTCTCTGAAAAAGAATCCTGGCTTTGTTTTGACAGAGCACTTATCAAGAAGACATTGCTTCTCTGGTGAAGATTGTGGCATTCTTTCATTGAGAGCTGCAGGAGTCAAGGGGATACTGTTTCTCCGCAGAATATCGCAACGTGCTTGGCAGTAGCAGGAATCAGGGAGAAACTGTTCGTCTGAGGAAGATGATGGCTTTCCTTTACCAGCAGCAGTCAAGGAGACGGTGTTCCTCTGATGAGGGTCCTTCAGAGCTAATATTGGTTCTGACGTTACTTCCCAAAAAGTCCTTTGAATGAGATTATAAGCCGAGGTTCCACGTGTGAACGTACGTATAACTTCTTGCACACGCTAAAATCCCAAGACCAAATTTCGGAAGAGAAGGCCAGTGTGGCAGCTGTTGACACGTATTCACAAAGCAAGCACCGACAGAATGAAAATGTGAATGGAAAAAAACTGAGTTACTGACAGACTGAATGACGCGGAAATAAACTGAATGGGACGCCAGCAGCCAACTCTTCAGCTGGCTCTACCCAGGCAGACAACCCTTTGTGCAAGGAGAGCATGGATTGTTAAGTGCGTAGGGCTTAGTCTCTAACCGAGGACAGGCGCTTATCATCATCATCATCATCATCATCATCATCATCATCATCATCATCGTCGTCGTCGTCGTCGTCGTCGTCGTCGTCGTCGTCATACGAATTATAATTATTACAATGGTAGTAATAATAATGGTAACAACGACAACAACAACGATGATGATAATCATCATCATCATCATCGTCGTCGTCGTCATCGTCGTCATCATCATCATGAAAAAATGATAATCATAACAACAACAATAAGAACAACGATGATGATGATGATGATGATGATGATGATGATGATCATCATCATCATCATCATCATCATCATCATCATAATGATGATAATGACTTTGTTCTAACAGAAGCTTGAATCTAGAAGACACTGCTTAATTCATGAAGATCAAAGCTTTGTTCTAACAGCAGCAGGAATACAGAGAAAGATCAGTACGCAGTTTACTGTGCCCAGCTGCAGAGCAAAGAAACGCCTGATGGGAACCAACAATGTCAACACTAATTAACTACGACTCTTTCCCCGATCCTACCCGATCCCCCATCCCCAGCACCCACGTATTTCTGTTTTAGTTGTTTCAATTGTGATATTCTCCACGGGCGACGTGAACAAGTATGTTCAGACGTGCTGAACTAGCCAAGCGAGATGGGGGACTATGGAATCAAGATTCTTTAGGAAACGGATGGGTTTGATCTGAGATCAGGAAGAGAAGGGGAGGGGTGTGGTGGTGGTGGGGGGGGGGTATGTAAAGAGTAAATAAACAGAGGATGAGAGTGAATCCTTTTTTTTTGTTCTGCACAAACCTAATTAAGGGTTAATTTCTGAAGCCGACACCCACATCAAAGCCACAGTCTCCAACCACGATTGAAGTGTCAGTTTTGTTTGGTGTATTGCTTGGCTCGCCTTCGTTTCCTTTGACGTATGTTAGTTTTTGCAGTTTGTACTTCCTAAGCACTTCAGTCTGATTTTCAAGCATCGTTATTGTGTTCCCCGTTTATTTAACCATACAAGATGGTCAACATATGTTCGCGTTCTCCCTTTGCAGATGTGTGGCACCCTTCACTTTGGAAACGCCTGGGGATGGAAAGCTGACTGGTTCATGGAACAAGGTAATGCAGAAGAGTTACTCATGGTCATGACATTGTGTGCATGTGCCTCAGTCTGGTAGAAGACCGTACCAGGTGCACGGACACGTGCGTGAGAGGCATTGAGAACGGGTTGACGCTTGACCTACACAAACACTATGCCCCTACTGTCCTCACATTCCTCGTGCCCGCTTATTGCCTACTTCTATGCTCTATACATGTGTGGAACAACCCCTCCTAAGCCAAACCTGCATACTGCCAGGGAGTTGTCAAAGGCACAGACAGACCTATACTGTGTACCATTGTCCAGAAAGGTCTGTCCTCAGCTTCAAATGCCTTAGTGGAAGAAATGACAATGTATCTTAGAAATCAGATACCTTTGTGCTTTCGATTAGTTTGAGTTTCAGTTTGACGTCTTGGTCTTCCTTTGGAACACAGAAGGAATTTGTTTCATGTGTATGCAAGTGTCCTGCCTTTCATGGGTATGAAGAAGATCTTCATTTCTATAACATTGAAAATAACAAAAAATATCTGTCTTCCTGGCTAGTTTTTTTTTAAGACACCGTGCGTTTGATTTCATCATTTACTTTTGAAACAGTTTATGCGTGAGCTGCCTGAAGCTTTATTGTGTACTCGCTTTGATTTAAATCAGAATCGTTTGGTGAATCGACAGGTGTAAACATATGAGATGTAGCGGGATGCCAGGCTTGTATGCCAGACAGCCATACGCCAAATTCTTGGATATGCTCTGCAAAAAAAATGGTATAGATTAATGTTTGTCTGTGTTGTGTGCTCAAGTTTCCAACAAGTTCAACATCTGCTTTGTGTTTATGGACTTATACAAGAAGCAGTTGGTGTGCTGGTACTAATGTGTGGACTTTAAGATGAAAACACAACACTTGCGTTGGGCAAATTAGGCCAATTAAATACTCCAGCACTGGCAAACTTCTTTCTGAAACCATGAAACACAGCTATCCAGAACTGTCCTGTAATATTAGTGAATCCCCGAGCATCTCGGATGTTAAAGTTATATAGTCCTTGAATTCGATGCGAACTGAAGTAAAATTTCAGTTCAATGGGTGGATGTCAAAAGCAAAAAAGTGGCTTCAGTTGCCCTGAACTTCTTGTCCCAACTGCTACTACAGACATTTGATCCAAGCTGCCTCGAGAGGTAAATCATACTGATCTGATGAACCAACACATGCAGAGAGTGATTGTAAAAGCATCCACAGCAATTACCCATGCCCCTGAAAGCTAATGAGACAAATCCCTGTGCATAACTCTCTGACGCTGCGCAAAGCTGCGTGGATTCAGTCACACTGTGTGGACACGCAGCCCAAGAGATCTCCCTTCCTCAGCGCAGTGTGATCAAACAACATCTAAATACACAATTCACGCGGATTTACGATGAATCTATGGCAATTACTGGTCACCTTTTCGACGACAACACCAAAAACGTGATTGAGACAGCAACAGTGCCCGTTTCTCTCAGACTGACTGGATATTTCGATTTAAAACCTGGGATTGATGAGAAAGCAGGTCCCAGAAAGTACAATACACTGACGATATTCTTTTTGTTTATTTGTTTTTATAGCAGGGTCTGAATGCTGCTAGAAACGTCATCACTGTAAAAATCCCAAATGCCAGAGTCACAAGAATCCCAGTACTCAGTAACAAGAGAGGAAAGCGATTTTCCCTTCGGCATTTTCCGTTTGATCCAATCGTTTGAGGCATAAACTGCAGGTTTTTCTGCTAGAAAGTTGTTGTTTTTTCTGGCATGAATGGCCATGGATCACATCTAACTCTGACATTTTACAAATGATTCAAGTAGCAAAGATGGTTTGGTTTGCTCAGCCGTGGAACTGACTATCCTGTCCTGTAATAAAATAGAAGCAGTAAGCCCAGATAATCGCAAAATCATTGATTCTGAAATTTACAACAACAAAAAAAGGTTTGATGAAATGCTTTCCCCAGTGTTCACTGAACAAAAAGAGATTAATCCCGTCATATAATTCTAAATCTAAGCCGACTGAATTCACAAGTCATTTACCAGCATCTTTAAATGGACATAGGCAACACAGCGCTAACCATAATCAAGAGGAACCGCTTTTTGACATACATTGAATTCAAGGATGTTTATAATCCAGTGCCCATTTACAATGAACTGAAGATATTGAGATTTGTATGAAGATTCAAATGTCTTAGGGTATAATTTCCTGCCAAACGGATTGGTGCCTGCCATTTCTGGTTCACTGCACTTTTGAACCAAAGTCAGATAACAACATCTTTTTTTTAATTATTCATTATTTGTAGGAGCCACCAAGAAGGTCTACATGAAAAATGTTGGCATCGGTTTTTTAACCTACCACAAGAATTAAGTCCTATGATGTAATGAATTGGCTTGGTGACTCTGAAGTGGGTCTGACTGAAAAAAACAAGGACAAGCTTACTGACTGGCACGATAAAGCTTGCTCGGAAAAACCAGTTCAACATCAGGAGATCTGGCTCAGGTAATAGCTTAGATGGTTGCCGGTTTCCCCGTCGTAAAAAGTGGGCCAATGCACTATCGCCGCTGAGAAAATGAAAAAAAGCAGCTGTGAAATCGAGTAGAGGGATTTGGACCAGTTTGTGCAGTTATCTCCGGCTGGTTGTGATGAGTGAATGCGGTGGACTGAGAACATGGAGAAAGACGAAAACGACATTTGTGGGAGTGAACCTGACATTGGGACCACAACAGATGCCAGCCTTACAGGATGGGGCTGCCTCTGTGAAAGAGAGTCATTAGCAGGATAGTAGTTGGTTTGTGAGAAAGTTTTCCACATAAACTGTCTGAAAGTAAAGGCTGCGTTGTTTGCGCTAAAACGCTTTCAAACCAGAGTGAAGAGGAAGCATGTCAGAATGATGATAGATGACACTAAAGCAATGAGCGGCAAAACCTTAATGGGATACAAGCCATTCAGATCCACGCATTGACGTCGCATTCACTGTCTGGTTATGGTGTGTCAGAAATGACGTCGGGATGCAGCCTATATTCCAAGAACTCATGAACACCGAAGCAGACAGGGAATGGATGTGTCAACGTTTGGATTCAGGGTGGAAACAGAATGAAATATCATTGCAGGGTGGAAATTGAATGAAATCTCCTTTCAGGGGGGAAATGAATGAAATACCCTCTCAGGGTGGAGAAGAATGAAATCTCCTTTCAGTGTGGAAATGGAATGAAATATCCTTTCAGGGTGGAAATTGAATGCAATCTCCATTCAAGCTGCTTTTAAATAACTGGAAGTAACACCTGAAATTAAGTATTTGCTTCCAGGATCAATAAACGAATGCAGCGATTTGGTTTTGAAACCCTGGCTGTTTTCATGTTGTCGTGCAAAGATCTAAACCTTTATACTTTCCCTTCTTTCTGTGTCATCGACTGGATTGTTCAGAGATGTCCGCTCGAACAAGCAGCAGTAATGCTGCGTGTTCCAGATTGCCAACTCAGTCCTGGTACCCTGTGGTGTATCGTCTCCCGCGCAGCTCCCCCATCCCACCCCACCCCCCTCCTGCGAAATTCCTTGATCGTTGGAGGCCTCTTCATCTCCCCAGTCACCTATATACTGTACATCCACTCTGAAATGGCACTTGAATCTCTTGGTTTGCCAAGTCTCGGAAATGGTCCTTTGGAAAATCCGGCTGAACCTGAGAATGCGCAGACAAAGTATTAAATTCATGGAGGCCCAATACTCCGAAATCAAACAATATATCACAAACCCTAGTAACATTCATGTTTTCAATGCTCTGGCGAAATTTTGTATTGCTGGTACCAGTTGCTCGCGCGCGCGTGCGCGCGCGCGCGCGCGCGCGCACACACACACACACACACACACACACACACACACACACACACACACACACACACACACACATTAACTTCAGCTGTCTTCGTCTTGACTGACATTTTCCACAGAAGAGAACTTCACCAGGCGCCAAAACTGGATCCCGGACATACATGATCCTAGTGATTGTGTTGTCTGTACCACGACATTCACGTCTTCCACACACATGATCCTAGTGATTGTGTTGTCTGTACCACGACATTCACGTCTTCCACACACATGATCTAGTGATTGTGTTGTCTTACACGACATTCACGTCTTCCACACACATGATCCTAGTGATTGTGTTGTCTCTACCACGACATTCACGTCTTCCACACACATGATCCTAGTGATTGTGTTGTCTCTACCACGACATTCACGTCTTCCACACACATGATCCTAGTGATTGTGTTGTCTCTACCACGACATTCACGTCTTCCACACACATGATCCTAGTGATTGTGTTGTCTCTACCACGACATTCACGTCTTCCACACACATGATCCTAGTGATTGTGTTGTCTCTACCACGACATTCACGTCTTCCACACACATGATCCTAGTGATTGTGTTGTCTCTACCACGACATTCACGTCTTCCACACACATGATCCTAGTGATTGTGTTGTCTCTACCACGACATTCACGTCTTCCACACACATGATCCTAGTGATTGTGTTGTCTGTACCAGAACATTCACGTCTTCACACACATGATCCTAGTGTTGTGTTGTCTCTACCAGAACATTCACGTCTTCCACACACATGATCTAGTTGTGTTGTCTCTACCAGACATTCACGTCTTCCACACACATGATCTAGTGATTGTGTTGTCTCTACCAGAACATTCACGTCTTCACACACAATGATCCTAGTGATTGTGTTGTCTCTACCAGGACATTCACGTCTTCCACACACAAGATCGTAGTGATTGTGTTGTCCCTACCAGGACATTCACGTCTTCCACACACATGATCACTGTGATTGTGTTGTCCTACCAGGATATTCACGTCTTCCACACACATGATCCTAGTGATCTTGTTTTGTCTCCTACCAGGGATTTCACGGGCTTCCACACACATGATCATAGTGACTTGTGTTGTCCTACCAGGACATTCACGTCTTCCATACACATGACCCTAGCTGTGTTATCTTCAACAGGACGTCACGTCTTCCACACACAAGATCATAGTGATTGTGTTGTCGTACCAGAACATCACGTCTTCCATACATGACCTAGCTGTGTTATCTTTAACAGACGTCACGTCTTCCACACACATGATCGTAGTGCTTGTGTTGTGTCTAGCATAACGTCACATCTTCCACACACTTTATCCTAGATTGTGTTGTCTCCACCACGAAGTCACGTCTTCCACACACATGATCATAGTGATTGTGTTGTCTCTGATAGGACGTCACGTCTTCCACACATGATCATAGTGATTGTGTTGTCTCTAGTAGGACGTCACGTCTTCCACACACATGATCATAGTAATTGTGTTGTCTCTAATAGGACGTCACGTCTTCCACACACATGATCATAGTGATTGTGTTGTGTCTAATAGGACGTCACGTCTTCCACACACATGATCATAGTGATTGTGTTATCTCCACCAGAACGTCACATCTTCCACACACATGATCATAGTAATTGTGTTGTCTCTTCCAGGATTTGACGTCTTCCACACACATGATCATAGTGATTGTGTTGTCACTAACAGGACGTCACGTCTTCCACACACATGATCATAGTGATTGTGTTGTCTCTTCCAGGATGTCACGTTTTCCACACACATGATCATAGTGATTGTATTGTCTCTAATAGGGCGTCACGTCTTCCACGCACGTGATCATAGTGATTGTGTTGTCTCTTCCAGGACGGCACGTCTTCCACACACATGATCTTTGTGCTTGTGCTGTCGCTAACAAGACGTCATGTCTTCCACACACATGATCTTTGTGCTTGTGCTGTCGCTAACAAGACGTCATGTCTTCCACACACATGATCTTTGTGCTTGTGCTGTCGCTAACAGGACGTCACGTCGTCCACGCACATTGCTGAGTGCTGCTCTTCACAAACACTGGAAACCTGCCCTGCCAATTTCACCAGCTGCAATGAAGTCAGATCATGGCTTTGTTTACACGGCTGTGCGAATGAACAGCATAGTTTGTTCCTCTAATGAATCTGAAAATTTTGTTTTGAAGACAACAGGAACCACTGGACGCTTTTTCTTTCTCTGATAAAAGTTGATGACTTTGTTCTCACGGCAGTCGGAATCAGCTGAGCACTTTGTTTCTGACACCAAGACGAGGAACATGTTTAGATGCCAGCAGAAAACAACACGCTTTGCTTCTCTACTGAACTTGACAATTTGCTTTGATGGCCAAATAAGACACGCTGTTTCCCTTATAATGACGATGAATATTCTTAACGGCAGTATGAATCAATGGGACACTTTGTTTCGAAGATAAACATGATGAATATGTTTTGATATCAGCTGGAATAAACACAACACCTTGCTTCTGCAATGAATTTGACAACTTTGTTTTGATAACATCAACAGTCAATAGAACTCACTGTTTCCTTGACGAAGATGCAGGCTTTTTTTGGTGGCAGCGTGAATCAAGAAGACACATTTTCCTTGTCTGTGGAAATCAGTCGGAACAGTCCCCTCTGTGACGACTTTGACAAGTTTGTTTTGTGAGCTGCAAGAATCAAACTGTTTCATGATCAAGAACACCGTTTTGGTTCGGCAGCAGCAGGAATTAACGAATACTTTGTTTTTGTTGACAAAGATCATGGCTTTGTTTTTACTCTGGTGCAGCTCAACAGAACACTTGGTTTCTTTGATGAAGGTCATATTTTGACAGCAGTGCAAAGCAGTGGAACTCGGTTTCCTTAATGAAAATTATGGCTTTATTTTGACAGCAGTACAAATCAACACAACTCTTTGTCTCTTTACTGAAGATTGTGCTTTTGATCTGACAGCAATAAAAACCAAGAGGACACTTCTCCTTAATGACTGTTATGGCTTTGTTTTGATGGCACAAGAATGAACACTTTTGTTTCCTCCATGAATGTCATAGCATTGTTTTCATGGCAGTAGAAATCAGTAAGACTCTGTTTTCCAGATGCGTTAAGGAAACATTATTTTGATGTCTGCAAGAAGAGACAGAATACTGTTTTTCCTTTGATGAAAATCACAGCAGACTGTACTGACCGCAGCATGAATCAAGAAGGCATTTTGATACGCTGATTACTACATGCACGTGGGAAGCAGAATAGCACTCGGTGAATGCCAACAGTGTCAACATTGATTAACCATGACTACTTTTTGCCCAAGTTTTCCTGTGTTTGTCCTTTCGTTTGTAATATGTTTCACATGCAAAATGAACGAGGGTGTTCAGTTGTGTCAGGATTGACCTAGCGAGATGGGGACTATGGAATCAAGATTCTCTGTTACAGCGCTTTAGGAAAGGGATTAATTTGATCTGAGGTCAGGAAGGGAGGTACGCTGGGAGAACAGAAAAAGAGGATGAAAGCGAATCTCTTTCTTTTGTCGTACGCAGACCTCATTAAGGTTACCCTTTAAAGCCGACACCCACATCAAAGCCGCATCCTTCACCCACGATTGAAGTGTCAGTTTCGTTCAGTCCAGTGCTTGGCTCGCCTTGGCTTTCCTTTGATGTATGTCTTGGCTTCTTTTTTTGGCAGTTTATTGCCCTAGCATTTCACCTTAATTCTTTTTAAATCAATTTGCCCTAGCATTTCACCTTAATTCTTTTTAAATCAATTTGCCCTAGCATTTCACCTTAATTCTTTTTAAATCAATTTGCCCTAGCATTTCACCTTAATTCTTTTAAAATCAATTTGCCCTAGCATTTCACCTTAATTCTTTTTAAATCAAAAAAAGTTGAAAGCGACATTTTCGTGTTGTTGTTTTTATCTTAAACATATAGGATGGTCAACACATGCTCCTGCTCTCCTGTCCTGGATTTGCGGCACTTTTTGCTTTAGTTGGTGAATGGTGTTAAATACTTATCTGTTCATGAAAGAAGAGAAAGTGGAAGACATGTCACGGTGCTCTGTGCCTCAGACAGGACCATTCTGGTACCAGGTGACCGGGCACAGGCATGAGAGGCATGAATTACGTCATGACCCCCTGACCTACACAACAGCTTCGTCCCTGATTTCCACGCAGATCTTGTGCCTATTCGCCGCACGCACGTCTCCCATGCTGTGTGGACAACACTCAGCGAAATACCTGGATCACAACCTGAGCCTACAGAAGGGAGGCGTTACGTTTAACAAAAGTCGGCCTTCAACTTTAAATGTTATCGTAAAACAAATAACAAAGTAGCTTAGAAATGAGATACTCTTAAGCTTTCAATACGTTTGACATTCGGTTTGGTGCTGTGGTCTTCCTTTGCCATAGAAAATGGAAGTTGTTTCGGTGTTTACGCCAGCGTCCTGATTTTCCCCGAGACATTGAGAGGACTGTTATTTGTAGGTCTTCGAAACTAACGAATGTCATTTGGCTTAATGATTTGCTTTTAGGGCTGTATGTGTTTGATACGTTAGAGCTATTTCAGCTTTGCTGTTTTGTGTCGACTGATTCTAATTCATCATATTTATTAATCAAAAGGCCATTACGCATCTATCTCTAGATATTTCATCCCCCCAGAGCAGTGACCATCATTCAGACTAATCATCATCTGTTCGCCTTGTCTGTTGCTTTCACTGGCCTCTTCATTCTCATCACATCAAAAATGCACAAATTCTCGATTCTTTTTCATGCATAAAAAGATCCAAAACGAACGCAAAATTGGACGAAGTGAAATGTACAGTCACTTCTCGATCAGACACATTTTGTGTCAAGCCTTTAACAAGTAAGAATGACACTCACAACCACAAGACACTCCTTCACCTCCACCTCTCCCCCCCCCCCCTTCTCATAAACGTCTGTAATGACTAGCAACTTAGATCTCATATGTCCTAGAGCACTGAAAACAAAACTCAAACACCGTAAACTGTTGTTCAGTTAATCCCTTCATAAAGCGCATTAACCTATCTTGTAGAAGGGGAGGGGGGGGGGGGGAGGGGGGAAGAAAAGAGAGGTGTTTTTTTTTCCGTGAAGTGATCTGAAAGAAAAGGCAAGCAAGTGACTGGCAACAATCAGCTATCCATCCCTTTTATTACCTGATCAATCGCAAAAAAGAGGGACAACTCAGAGATTTCCCGACGTCATCTTTCCCAACGTGAGCGGCATTAAGGAGCTGCGCACAACGTCCACATAGCCTGCTAGAAGTAATATGGAAGATCAAATACGTCAGAAGATCATACTTGTTTTTACAAATGTATCTATGAAATCAGTAATAGTTAATGCTTTGACATGGATTGTCAAAATGTGTATATGAAGAAAACGGTAACTGTGATGCAAAAAAGCCATTTCAACAACAGAATGTAAGACAAAAAATGGAAAATTAAAAAAAAACAAAAAAACAAGGGGGATAAATAACATTTTACAACTGTAGCCATGTACACTAAAACCTGTAAATAAGGCAGCTGACACAAAAATATGATGGATAGGACATCAGCGAAAGTATTATTTTCCATGATAATGTACATATATGTTCCCTCCTTTCTCTCTTTGCTTTGCTTTTGTTGTTGTTTTGTTCTGGTGTTGGTTTGATGTCCCCAAAAAGCACAACGTCTGCCTGAATGGACACTGTTTTAAATGGCTGATTCTAAAAACAGTATATTCATTCCAAAGATCACCGAACAACTAAGCTGCAACTAACATTTCAGCAGAATTTTCACTGTGACGGCAGTGATATATTCTTAGAAATTTTGATCTCTTTCAATGATTACACATTCTTCGAATTTTTTATCTCTCACAATTATTTCTTTATAAACTGATGTAACATGTTGAAAAATACTTTACACAAAATTGTACTCAATATTAAGTTACATTCTGTCAAGATCAGGCCATGTAATACCATTTTTACAATCAGAGGGGCAAATACAAATAAATGTATCAATCAGATATTGAAATAAGATGGAGCATATTTTTGGTGCTAAATACGGTAAAACGACTCGACAGTATCATTATGTCAAACAAGTCAACAGCGTTGAAGCAGTAAACACAACAGTCTCTCTCTTGATGTAACAATGACAGACCCGCACAGAAGTATCAGGAAAGCATGCACATTTGGCACTGTGATAGAAATGATGAAATATGGGCGCCTTTCACGTGAAATCCGAAACGGGCACATGAAACGCAACAAATCGTGACCTATGTTACACAAACTTTTACTTCAAATGTACGTCAGTGTGCCATAATGTACATTTGGAACTGAGACCAAAAAATCTGACTGAACGAAATCTCCGGAATAAACTTTCCACCGAAAGGGATAGCGTGCAGGTGTCAGTTGCACAACAGCAAGAGAGGGTAGAACTAAGCCAGGTTAGGACACTTCAGACTGCAGCTCTTATCTCACAGCAGGGAGATGGAGTGACAGAACAGACAGAAAACGGGGACGGGAAAGGACAGGGTGAGAGGGAAAGTGGAATGAGATGAGGAGGGGAAATGGGAAGTGGGAACTGGGGGAGGAGAGTTGGGGGAGAAGTGAGGATGTGGAAAGGAAAGGCGAGCTAAAACATAGAAAAACAGAGCTCTGAATAAATAACAGGACAACACATTTTCTGAAGTGAGAACCTGCAATGTCATCTGTCACTGTGGTGCTGACTGTCTCGTGCACGTACTGCACGCGTCGTCTGTTGTAGGACCAGGAACGGCCACAATGACGGACTTGTGGAGCGGAGATGCGAACATGCCTATACCACCACACTTGCTTCCTTTATTTCATTTCTACTTACTGTTGTTGTTCTTCTCTTGGAACAGCCTCTAAAGCGTGACACATTTCAGGTGCAGCTTAGTGCTGACCCTCCTACACTTCTTGTTACCGGAACTGTTTCTCCATGCCTCGCTTCATCCCCACCCCATCCTGTGTCCTTCATCCTGCTGTTGCATGCATTCACTGCGTGTGAGTCAAATAGGCAAAGTGACTCTCTTCTTTGTTTCGTTTTGTTTTATTTTACGCGGTTGTGCTTTGCATAGGATTTCATCCTCCGTGTCCTAAATGGGGTTTTCGGACTAGTTAAAATTGAAATGTAATGTTGTTTCGTGTGATGTTGGTTAAGTGTTGTTAAGTTTTCGTCCTCTCTCTCCCATACAGGTCAGAATGAGCGGCCTGGGTGCAGTGCCACTGAGGTGGCACAGAAGTTGGGACAGCAAAAAAAAAAAAAAAAAGGAAAAAGGATTGCAAATATCCTTAGCCCACGTCCTCTTACTTCACGATTCCTAACCCAAACAGCATTGTGGGGAAGGAAGCAAGTGTACTGGTACAGGCATGTTCTTTGGTCTGACCAGCGCGTTGGACTTATGCGTAGGTCAGACATCTGCTAAGTCGTAGCCACGAAACCCTCTCCTTAAATTCTCTCATCTTAGTTATTAATTTATTTATCCATCAGCATAAAATCATGCACGGTGTGGTCTCAAAACTTAGCGGATGTGGTGTAGCGTATATGGACTAGTCCGCACGCAGCGACGCCTTCTTGATGAAACTGAACTGAACTGAACTTAAACAACATTTTGTTTAATTCATGTATCTATCTTTCCTCATCCATACGCAATATCATTGACCACTATATAACATATCGTATGTATGGGTTTCATAAATAATAATAATAATAATAATAATATATATATATATATATATATATATATATATAATAAAAAAGAGAGCGACCAGCATCTATGTAAATAAGCTTGTTTAGCGATTTTAACATAAATTCCGAAGCACCACACCTCACCTTTATACAAAAAAATCGGTTGAACCTCATCAGCAAACAGTTTAGCGAGTACTATTTAAGAATTGTCGGGCAAATAATCACTTAAAGCGAATACTATTAAGAATTGTTCTCAATCATATACAATGTTGCCAAGTGTCACAATGAAGCATGCCTTGATCTGTCCGCTAGGTCCTAGCACGCCGCTAAAACACAATGACAAGTGGTAAAAATATTCCAATATAATCATAGCGATTCAAAAAAACATATTGCCAAACCATTGAAAACCATCGAACCTTTGCTTTTTGGCATCCACATTTTCTGAATACAACAATGCTGTTTTTTTTTCCCAAATTAGTTTGATCAAGAATTAAAATCTGACTGCTGCATTGATAAAGATGATGTGACTCAGTGTGGAGGCCAGTTAGTGTTTAAGAACTAAGCATGTTAAATCATGTTAGGACAACGTGAGACAGCACTGCACCATTTCTTCTGCTTCCAGTGCTTTCAAAAGCTACATCAATTATAAATAATGAAAACAGCACTGGAGAGAGAGAGAGAGAGAGAGAGAGAGAGAGAGAGAGAGAGAGAGAGAGAGAGAGAGAGAGAGAGAGAGAGAGAGAGAGAGAGATTCTCTTGTTTTTGAATTTCAATCATATTACAAAGTTTTTACTTTTTATTCATCTTTAGAATGAATTCACTACAAGTAATTTGAGATCAGTTCTAGGTTGATTTTCTTTTAAAGGTCAGAGAAAAAGACAGACAGACAGACGGAGGGCGGGAGGGAGAATGTGTGTGTGTGTGTGTGTGTGTGTGTGTGTGTGTGTGTGTGTGTGTGTGTGTGTGTGTGTGTGTGTGTGTGTGCGCGTGTGCACCCGTGCACGTTCTCACATACCTAAGTTCGTTTGTCTGTCTATTCATTCTGTCAAAACACAGATCAACACATAAAATAAGAGCGCATAATAACGCTTTTGTAACTTAAAATACAAAACAGACCGTTGGATTTCCGAGAAAAAATGTCTTTGGACGTCATAGACAACACTAATGACAAAGCGCAGATCATTTCTCTAAAGATCGCCGCCAGCTTTCTGTCTTTCTTTGTTTCTTTTTTTCTTTTCTTTTCTTTCTTTCTTGCTTTCTTTCTTGTTTCATCCCTTTGGTCTATCAGTGTCTCTGCAAAACAATCCGAAAATACTAGAAAGCTTTTGATCAAATCACACAGAAATATTTGCAATGCGAAACAATCTAGTTCATCTAGTTCCCACGAATACGAACTGACAAAATCCTCGACGACGAAAATTCGGATGATCACTCCAAAAATAATCCGCTGATCCAGTTCGAGGTGCTGTGCTTAATTTGACTACATACTCTTAGTGTTAGGCAGGTCTGTGTTTCGGACATCATAAGCGACACGTGAAGCGCACAGAAAATGTTCATTAATTACAAGTCAGGTCAATCGCCTGATTTGATACACTGGTGTACCTGGGATTCCTTTTGTTCAGAAACGCTTGGTTCTGGCACAACCTGTGGTGTTTTCTGTCCTTCACAAACGCCGGTTTGATCTGATTTATGGTGAAAGTCCTGAAAACATCAAGAGAATACGTGAATTACTTCGAATATTTTTGTTTTCATATAAATTCATGTTTGACAAAAAGAAGCGATTTTTCACGCAGTTCTTTTCTAACTGGTAAGCAACAGGCTGGCAATGTTCATACGCTCGGCGCTGTCCTCTCCTCCTCAAAAACACTGCACAACAGTTTGCTCGTGTAGAGATTTCAGTGTCATTTTCTAGTGAATGGAAATTTGTACTAACGTTAAGTTCTTAAGAGCTATTTGAAAAGGCAAATTTGCTATGCGAAGGTAATACAAACGACTATTGCATCTGTCTGTTGAAAACCAAAGTTAGTTATCATTATGGAGACATACACAACTTAACTTTTAATGGGGAATTTGCTTTCTTCCAAAATATTCCTGCTCAGACCAATATCTGAATCAGCCTTTAAAAAAAAAAAACATCGAAAGATGGCGACGCTGAATCCTACCATCTAATTCAACCACCGCAGGCCATAAGCCACAAGTAGAAAAAACGCACTAAAACGCTATATAAGCTATGTCCGTTTTCAGGATAGCATGCTGTTAACATATTAACATCTAAACTGACTGCACCGCACACAGCACAACCTCCACCATTTATTTCACATGTTTTAAGGACTCTTTTTTTAAATTCATGGCACCACTCGCATATCTGAATACAAAATGAACTACCCTGTATTTGACCCGAGAATTTTTTAGACCTTGGACCTCAACCGTGACTTTATCATTGCGCTAGCCGGGCTTCCTTGTAGTCCCACACCATTCATTTTCATCTGTCTGCTTGGAACCACACACCACATACCTTGATGTGCACGGGATGAAAAAAAGATATGGGGAATCAACTATCAGACACAATGCACGTTATGAGAACAGTACAGTTGTGTCCGTTTCTCTCTCTCGTCTGTTCTCTCTCTCTCTCTCTCTCTCTCTCTCTCTCTCTCTATATATATATATATATATATATACATGTATGTATGTATGTATGTATGTACATGTGCGTTCTTCACGTCCTTGGAGCATCAATTTGTGGTGTGACACCAGCGAGCATACGCAGTGAAGCTGCTGCTTGACTCTGGCATTGGTAATAAAGACAATGGACACCTTCAGAGCTCTCAGCTCCATCAGGGAGCCTGAGCAGTCAGCTGAATGAAGCACAACGCCGTTCAGTGTTGTTCTCGTTTATTTTCACCGTACGACACACGAGCAAAATACTTTCCTTGTTTTCTCTTTCACTTACTAACTAGAGCGGAGCGCTTAGATTCCAAGGCAGAGTTGACAGACTGCGAGAAATATGACGTGAGATTCAAGACGGGACTATTTCTTGACTCGTTCATCATCATCATTACTCACATTGTCCTTCTTTAGCTCTTACCTATCTATCTATAGATGACACCGTTTCTTCACAGTTGCGTTGCCTACAAACTAGTGAACCCGGAAGAAGATAAAGAGAAGTGTCTGCGCCATTTCTCGTGTGTGTGTGTGTGTGTGTGTGTGTGTGTGTGTGTGTGTGTGTGTGTGTGTGTGTGTGTGTGTGTGTGTGTGAGGGAGCGAGAGAGTGAGAGAGAGACAGACACACAGACAGACAGATTGAATGAAGGAAATAGTAAGCATGACAGAGAGAGAGAGAGAGAGAGAGAGAGAGAGAGAGAGAGAGAGAGAGCGAGAGAGAGAGAGAGAGTGTGTGTGTGTGTGTGTGTGTCTGTCTGTCTGACTGACTGTCTGTGTCTGTGTCTGTGTGTGTCTGTCTGTGTATGTCTGTCTGTTTGTGTCTGTGTCTGCATGGTTCCGTGTGTGTGTGTGTGTGTGTGTGTGTGTGTGTGTGTGTGTGTGTGTGTGTGTGTGTGTATTTGTGTGTGCCTGCTTGTGTGTGCCTGCTTGTGTTTACCGTGCTTGCGTGCGTGCGTGCGTCCGTTTATGTGCATGCGTGTGATGTGCGTGCGTAAGTATGTGCGTGCGCGCGTATAGCCTATGTGCGCGCATGCGCTCGCGTGCACAAGCGTGTGACTTCGCGCGCGCAGGCGTTCACGATCTCGCACGTGTGTCTGACGATTGGTGTTCCTTCAGCCCCCACATTGACAGAAATCACATGGCAGACCCTCCCTTGGCTCTCCTTCCCCAGAACGTGACAGGTCTGCGAATCTAGCATGCCCTGGAGAGAGAGAGAGAGAGAGAAGAGAGAGAGAGAGAGAGAGAGAGAGAGAGAGAGAGAGAGAGAGACAGACAGACAGACAGACCGAGAGAGAGAGAAGGGAAAAGAGAGAGAAGCACGCGAGGCGAGGGGAGGAAGAGATGGAGTTGAAGGGCCACAGACACAGACTGTTCGTCAGATAAAGAGAACATCGCGTGTGAGCGTGGCGACTGATGTGGAAGGGAATTGCTCACTAGACAAAGACAGGAATCCACGACATGATGGGCCACTACTGGGCAAGGTCAAAGGAAAGAAAGGCGAGAGAGAGAGAGAGAGAGAGAGAGAGAGAGAGAGAGAGAGAGAGAGAGAGAGATTCTCTCTCTCTCTCTCTCTCTCTCTCTCTATATAATATATATATATATATATATTGCCTGTTATTTTAGCTATTTATGCTCTCTGTTCATTTGGTACTTTCTGTCCATCTATCTTCCGTATCGTTACTTCTGTTGTCAACCCACACTGGTGAGAAAGCGACCACGTCCTGTTCTGACAAATCTTCTGTCTGTCTGTCTGTCTGTCTGTCTCTCTCCACACACACACACACACACACACACACACACACACACACACACACACACACACACACACCGTACGCGGCATGCACGCGTGAGCGCGAGCGCGCGCGCGCCACACACACACACACACACACACACACACACACACACACACACACATTCACACGCACATACATATATAGATAGATAAATAGGGAGAGAGATAAAGATATATAGATATATAGGAGGTACATCTACTTACATGTATGTGTGTGGATAGATAGATAGATAGATACATCTACGCATATATGTATGTATATGTGTATATAGATAGATAGATATGTGTGCGTGTGTGTGCGTGCGTGCGCGTGTGTGTATGTAATCATAGATAGATAGATAGATAGATAGATAGACAGACAGATAGGTAGATAGAGTTATATGAATATGTATACATACATACGTATATATATAGAGAGAGACGACGGAGAGACAGACAGACAGACAGAGACAGGGACAGAGACAGAGGGAGACATAGAGCGAGTGAGAGAACACCAAGAGCAACAACTAAAGTCGGACCTGACAGCCGGAAGCCTACTCCTATCAGTGAAGTGCCGGCACATAAGGAGCACGAACAAACACAAAGGCAACTAAGCAACAGGAGTGACCGACCAGACACCAAAGCCCCAGTCCAAGCCGTCGCCTGCTCTTCACATGTCTTGAACATCCCGGAGTGACGTGAACGACCAGAAACCAA
>CM065727.1:5702356-5749844 GCA_033310375.1 Conus canariensis
TTTTCCTTTGACGTCATTTTCATAGTGAGGCGACTACAGGTTGACACTGAAACAAATCTCAAGAATAATCACAACACAAAACACGACGCGTTTCGACCTCTTAGGTCTTCTTCAGGTAAGACAAACAACGTTTAGGTCTTCATTCAACGCCCATTTTGCGCCGAATACGAGAAGATAAGTGATTGCTCGTTCTTCGTTCCCATTGTCCTGAATGTTGTTCACCTTGCCTGAATAAGATCTAAAAGGTGGAAACGCGTCGTGTTTTGTCTTGTGATTTATTTGTCCTTGTTTTTTGACGGAATCGCTATGGGTTATTCTTGAGATTTTAGATTTTTTTTCCTTTGAAGACTGTCACTTGTAATAGCCGATGCTCGGTCATGTTTGAGGCGGGGGCCAAATAAGCTTTAAGTGCTGCACAAACTGCATGACCAATCCAGATGAACACTGCTCCTGTTTTATAGGACATCTGCCACAGTCTGAACGGACGTGCCCAATCTTGACGTGGAGATGAGAGGGTCAAGAAGCAGAGAAAACGTTGCTTTCGTTGTTTCAATGACTGTCACCTTACTCTTACTGTTTCCAACTGAAATGAGTTCTTTCCTTTCGGGCTTTGGGGCGGATAAGACCCAAAACAGCCAGCGAGCTACATGCCCATTTACCAGCAGGAAAAAGACATCCCGCGAGTGCTTAAGTGACGTTCTTCTCCAGTAAAGATAAGGAACAGGTGTTTGATTGTCTCACCTCCAAGCTTTTCCGGAAACTGTCCATTACACACAAACCATGACCATTAATTCTACAGACATTCACAGATTTTTTTTTCAACATGAGCTCTCTTAGCTTACCATAAAAGAGACATGCGTTTCTAGACACTCAGAAGTACAAAGCGCGTGTGGCATAAGCGGGAAGGGTGGGTGGGTGGGGTCCACTCCTCAGTACTCGCGCGTTTTCTATTTGGTTGCTATCAGCATCCATGATTTTCGTTAATGAAGACCATATCCCTAATACAAGCCGGCTTTACACCCCAGTAGTCACGATATAAACGGGAATACCGCACAGCCTGGAGGAAGCCCTCAGGGCCGGGTGCGCCACAAACACCATGACTTGAAATACAGATCATGACATTGTAACCTGCGCTTTTATTGCACATCAGTTATCCTGATAAACGGGTGAGCCGTCAGGAACTCTCTCCATAATGCGAGGGGAGTCTCAGCGTTCCATTAAGCAAATTGCCCATCGACCGGAACGATATTTCAAACAAAGTGGGCAGTTTGTACCATCAGGTGACAAGAATAACTCAGAGTTCACTTCCCCTGACTCGTCTCTTATTTTGTATCCTATTTCCTTCATATATTATGCATATCTATTAGTTTTCCCTCCTTTCTCCCCTCCATGCCCCCCCCCCCCCTCCTCCCATCTCCTGTTCATGTACTCCCACACCCTCTCCGTCCATCCCTTCCCTTAGATCCATTCCAATTCCTAACCGCTTCACTTAGCTTTAATTGTCGCATCCACAATGTCACTTAGCTATAATTGTCGCATCCACAATGTCACTTAGCTATAATTGTCGCATCCACAGTGTCACTTAACTATAATTGTCGCATCCACAATGTCACTTAGCTTTAATTATCGCATCCACAATGTGACTTAGCTATAACTGTCGCATCCAAAACGTGACTGACGCAACTGTCTCGCACAAAAGCGATTCGCTCTTGATCTGTCCAACATGCCACTTGATCTGTCCAACATGCCACTTGATCTGCCCAACATGCCACTTGATCTGTCCAACATGCCACTTGATTTGCCCAACATGCCACTTGATCTGCCAACATGCCGGTGAGTCTTGATGCCAAATCAGGAGAAGCTTAGACAAAATCATGATATGTACAGGAAGCAAGGTCTATGAAGTACACAGACAGTGTCAAGGAAGAGAAACCGCCCATGTAAGTCTTCAAGCGCTTTAAACAACAGTTCAGTGTGTGGTAAAGAAGAGGATAACTGACCAATTAACATTAGGACTCCCAACGAGCGCAGATCCTCGAGGGGCGTGATGGAGGTGGAAGTTGATAGGTAATCACTGCAAGGTGACAGAAATCATCGGAGGAAGGGAGGATTCCTGGGTTCGATCCTTTAATAGTCAAGGGTAGACAAATTATCCACTCAGTCCTCGGACCGTTGAACACGGCCAAGTCAGCTGAAGCTTGCTCTGAAACGATGGAGAGATCTAAGCCCATGACAATTCAATTGAAGAGTCGAGCACTGTGCTGATATAATTGTCAGGCTGGTTTAAATGCGTGTGTACGAAGTGGTTGTAGTTTTCTAGAGGACAATTGCTGTGTAGAAGTGACTTCAGAAGTTGCAGTGAGGTTTAGATGTCCACTTGACAAGAAGTGGCTGGTTGCTAGATGTTTACATAGAAAATGTTTGGAAGACCGCTGTCAGAGAGATTCATTGTCGATGTGAACATAGCGGTAGATGTTTACATAGAAAATGAGTGGAAGAACGCTGTCAGAGCTTCCTTGTCGATGTGGACATAGCGGTAGAGGGGCCAAACGTGGATCAGGGCATAGCTTACGGGAGATTCTATGTTCAAATCCCTGTATGAAATGGACGCTGGGGTGAAAGAGATTAACAACAACAACAACAACAACAACGACAACACGACACAAGGGAGAGAGAAGAGTGAGCAGGACAGACTGCGCCGAAGAAGAGCCTCTCTGCGAGACAACCCAGGGCTTCACCATCGCCTGGTATGGAGGCATTTGGCAGTGACCTGCTGGAGAACTGTGGTGAGGTATGCAACTCTGTGTGTGTGTGTGTGTGTGTGTGTGTGTGTGTGTGTGTGTGTGTGTGTGTGTGTGCGCGCGCGCGCGCGCGCGCGTGTGTGTGCGTGGAAACATGGCCAGGCAAGAAAATTATTATAGCATAACCCTGGATTAGGAATTATTGAATTTTGGTAATTCGATCATATATTTTTTTGTGCTCTTGGATTTTTTCATGAGTATGTTATAAGTTCAGTAAAAACTATGTTTCTTGTTCTCAGTCGTCACTGGGCCATAAGTCCTAGGGAGAGTGGAATGTTTGGTGGGTGCACGAGTGCACATGTACATGTATGAGTGTAGAGATAACACTAACATGTTAAGCTGACTTTTATACCACACATATTTCAAATAAACAATACTATCGCGATTTCCTCCGTCCTGAACAGACAAACAGATAGATAGAACACGCTTTATAACCTGCATTAGATTGTTTCTTGTTAAACTTCTGTATAAAGTGATAGGCCTGTTTTAATTCATTTTCGTTTTTTCGGTATAATAGTCGGATATTGAATGTGGTAACCGCGAGTCTTTCCCATGCAGTGGAAATGAATGGAAATAACAAAAGTTAATTTTCCAGATTTGTATTCTGCTCTCGAGGTGATAGTAAAAATGTTAACGCGACAAAACGCCAAGCCTCTTTCCGGGTATTCGTCACTTGAGCGCGTTTCTATCCCAACAACAGCAGCACCACAGAACGACCTGGATCCCTGAGACTGGTCTGTTCTATCACTGTGTGGAAGTCACAGGCAGCACGTTCATCAAGCTGAGTACCAATCTCAGCAGGTGGCAGCAACGTCCCGGGTCTGCCTGGAGCTCCGATGCATTACAGTAATAAGCGTAAGGGGGAAGACAGTCCTCACACACATCGCAGGGAGGAGGGGGAAAGGTAATTTCAGAGCGGTCAGCTTTAGCCTCCAAAATGTTAGTTCATTGTGTGTGTTGATAAATGGAAATAGGGTCAGGTCAGTTTTGATGTAGAAGTAAGTGACCCCCTGATGTTAACGATGATCGGGTAAAAGCAAAACGCCTATCTGCCCAGACTTCAGTCTGGAGTTGGAAAGCGAGAGCATCTCTGGTTGTTTTGATGGTTTGCTGAAGTTTAGGGGTATTATCTGTCTGTCTGTCTGTCTCTGCCTGCCTGTCTGTCTGTTTGTCCATCCATCCATCAATCCATCTAGCTATCTGTCTATCGCGCGCGCGCGCGCGCGCGCTGTGTGTGTGTGTGTGTGTGTGTGTGTGCGCCGCGCGCGCGCGCGCGTGCATGTTCATACGTACAAAAGTCATCCAGGTCCCCGCATTTGCATTTTCAAAACACTGTTTGAGGGACTTTCATGACTTTCCAAACTTAGATGTCAGTTAGCCATGTGAATAAGTTATCCGTCAAAAAGGGAACGCCTTGAGAGACACTCACTCTTCCAAGAGTTGCTCGTTGGGAATGCCGCCAGGTGCAAACATTTCTCTGACAGCAGAAGGGCAGCTAGGAGTGATGACCTGGATGTGGCCCGGCCCCCTTCAAGTTGTGGGGAGTTCTGCGCCAAAACACTTGCCTGAGGGACGGCATGGAGGGGGAGGGTGGGACGGTCCTCTCTGAAGACGTTCTGCTGTTAATCTCTCCCTAGAGTTTCTTCCCCTGACCGGGATGGGGGGTGGGGGGGTGGGGGAGTTTAGTCAGTACTGTATCCTGTTCATAAGACGGAGGGTGGTTGTTTACACAGTAGGCTTACATATGGTAGGGCCTATTTCATAGTACTACCTACTGCTACTACTACAAATTCTACTACTGTCGCTGCTGCTGCTGCTGTTGCTGCTGCTTATGATTCAACTCCTAACTTCTGGCCAGAGCATGCATTAATCACGAGAATGACAGCAACAACGATTCCAAATACATTAAGTAAGGTTTTTTTTTTTTTTGTTTTTTGTATATACCACCTGACTTTCTTCTTCATCTTATAGGCTACATTCTGTTGACGCAAAACCTAATCCTGCTCCGTCATAGCCAGTGACCAAAGCCCAGATCTACAGTCCGCTATCAGAGGCAGACAGTTTAACGAAAAGAACCGACTGATTTCACTCACTGTCAGTTCCTATGTCACATACAGAGCGATGTTCAGGCAGCCCGGAGACGCCGAGACTCGCTATTGATTTTCTGACCAGAGCACGTGCGGCAAAGCAGTGCAGTGGAATTCACAGTCATGTCGCTGTGGACTTATCTACCTCGCCGCCAGGCCACGTAGACGATGACAGAGAAGGACAGACACGTTGGGGTGGAAAGACCAACACAGCAGAAACAGAGAGGGAGGAACAAGGAATGGGATGAAAGAGAGAAGGGAATGTAACTGTGTTCCATGAAGCCAGGGGGAAGAAGTTTCGGGAGGAAATGGATGGAATGCATGAAGACCAACAGGCGTTACCACGTGCGCGTGCCTCGTGCTAAATGACTAATAAACTCTCTCTCTCTCTCTCTCTCTCTCTCTCTCTCTCTCTCTCTCTCACGCATTCCACCAGGCGCGGACACGTGGTCTCTCTCTCCTCTCTCTCTCTCTCTCTCTCACACACACACACACACACACACACACACACACCGCACGCCCACACCTACACACGCGTGCGCGAGAGCGCGCGTACACACGCACGCGCGCGCGCGCGCGCGCACACACACACACACACACACACACACGCACACACACACACACACACGAGCACGAACGCGCCCGCACGCGTATACACACACAAACACACATACATGCACAGAATGTGCATGCACTCGCTCTCTCTTTTCTCTCTCTCTCTCTCTCTCTCTCACCCCACACACACACACACACACACAACACACACACACACACACACACACACACACACACACACACACACACACACACACACGGGCACGACAATGCATTCCATGTCACTGAGGCATCCAGAGAGAGAGAGAAAGAGAGAGACAGGGAGGGGAGAGAGAGAGTCTAACCGCGCTGGGCAATGTCAGTCAGTCATTCCCCTGACCGCTGGGGTCGTTGGGGGGACGTGATGAGGCAGCCGCCGCTTCTCTCCAGGCTCTTCTGTTGGTGGCTGTCGTGAGGGGATCTGGCATGGTCATTTTGGTCCAGTCCTTTATATTGTCGGACCAGCTCTTTCTCTGCCGTCCTCGTCTGCGCCCTCCTTCAACGGTACCTTGAAGAATGGTTTTGGAGAGGGTGTTGTGACGAATGACGTGGCCAAACCATGCACCTTCCGTCGTTTGACGGTTGCCAGAAGTGGTTCGTGGGGCCCAACTAGGTTAGTGACCAGGTTCCGCACATAATCATTGGTCTTGTGTTCTTTGTAGGAGATGCGGAGTAGTTTCCTTAGGCACCTGGTCTCAAACGCCTGGATTCTTCTTTCTGTTTCGGCCATCAGTGCCCATGTCTCGCAACCATGTAAGAGGATGGAGACCACCAGTGACTTGTAGAGCCGGAATTTTGGATGTTGCTCTTCCACGCTCTGTTCAGTCTGGCCATCGCTGCTGATACGGAGTTGATGATTCGGATTTCTACTGTGCAAGTGCCATCTTTGGACGGGGTTGCTCACAAGTACCTGAAGCTGGTCACTTCTTCCAGGGGCTCACCATTCATGGTTATGTTGGCACTGCTGTTAGTCGTGCTGTTGACCATGACCTTTGACTTCTCTGTGCTGACCTCCATGCCGTAGGCACTTGCTCTTGTGACAAGTCTGTTTGTAAGATCCTGGAGCTTGGTGTTGCTGCCCCCCATGAGGTCGATATCGTCTGCGAAACGAAGGTTGCAGACCGGTCTGCCGGCAATGCTGATGGAGTTGTGATGTTCTTCGAGGGTCTCTTGCATGATTCTCTCCAGAAAGATGTTGAAAAGGACTGGAGATAGTAGGCACCCTTGCCTGACTCCGACTGTGGTCGGGAAGAACTGGCCCTGCTGGCTATTGAGAAGTATACTGTGCTGCTGGAATGTTCGTAGAGGGCCTGGATGACTTGGACGAGCCTCTCATCAATGTTGAAGTCTCTGAGAACCTGCCATAGGCCGTTGTGCCACACCCGGTCGAATGCCTTCTTAAAGTTGATGAAGTTGTGGAAGAGGTCTTTCTGGTGTTGTAGATGGTTTTCAATCAGGACTCGGCAGTTGAAAATTTGTTCCACAGTGTTCCGCCCTCTTCTAAAACCTGCTTGTTGTTCTGATAGCAGTTCCTCAGCCTTGGATTTCAGTTGAGGTTGAGGATGATGCGAAGCATGACTTTGCTGGGGTGGCTGATCAGACTTAAAGTCCTGTAATATTGGCATTGTTTGAGGTTGCCCTTCTTGGGTAAGGGAACCACCAATGACTGGGTCCACTCTGTTGGCCACTTCTTTTCTGTCCAGATCTTCTGACATAGCATTGTTAGTGCCTCTGTGGTCTCTTTCCCTCCGTATTTCAAAAGCTCAGCTGGGACACTGTCCACTCCTGGGGATTTCCCTGGCTTCAGACTGCATCGCGGCCTCAACCTCCTCCTTCAGTACTTGGAGACTGTTCTCACTGTCTACGAGTCGTTGGTTGTCCTGCAAAATGGATGTGTCTGGGTTGAGCTGGTAGTTGTAGAGGTCCTCACAGTATTCTGTCCACCTCTTCAGGACTTCTTCATTCTTTGTCAGTAGCTTGCCATCCTTACCTTCGATGACCGCTGATCTTGTCTGGTTGGTCTTATTGAGGGTCTTGAGTGTGTTGTAGGCTTCTTTGCTGGGCAATGTAGGAAATCGTATAAAAACACGCGTGATTTCCAGAGGAGGGAACTGTTGATTTTTTCCCCTGGATTCTGACCATGGACATTTATATCAGTCATGATGGTGGTGATGTGGTTGACCATGGACATTTATATCAGTCGTGATGGTGTCGATGTGGCTGTCCATCAGCTTGGCCTTTTCAACACTTGTTCCCATGTAATTTCTCTTTGATGTTTAATCCAGTCTTGTATCAAGCTTCACGAAGTTTTTTTTATTCAATGCCTTCCATGCAATCGACGTTGTCAACAAAACGAAAGTTCGAGGTGGTTCTTCTTCCAATGCTGGGACGATATCTTCTAGTGCACCAATCGTGATGCGTTCAAAGAATATTTCGAAAAGCGTGGGAGATAGAAGACATCCTTGACGAAATTGAACTAAGTAGGGAACCACTCTTCAATAGCACTCTGTGTCAGCACCGCGTTGGTCGCTTTAGAGTACAGTTGCTGGATGGCTTGGATTAGCTTTTTCCCAAAGTTAAATTTCTTTATTGTGGTCCATTGCGTCTCTGGCAAGACTCTGTCGGCTGCCTTCGTAAAGTCTGCGCAGACGTGGTAGAGTCTCGTTGTTTGTTTGTGTGAAGGGCGCGCAGGTTAAAAATATATTCGATGGAAGTTCTGCCTTGGTGAAATCCAGTCTATTCTCCAGAGGTAATGGCATCTGCTTAGGACTCTTATCTATCGAGAATGATGTTGAATATTGTTTTCTGGCACAGCTGCAAGCTGAGAGTACAGCAGTTCTGGCATCCTTTGAGTTGCTGAGACCGTGGCGTGGACCACTCGCTGATGTACCAGATTTGGTTGCAGATGGCAGCAAGGATATCAGTTACTGCCTCTCCGTCATGTTTTAACAGTTTTGCAGGGATGTTGTCGATAGCTGCAGCCTTACCACAAGAAACAAGTCACTTCTTTTAATACTTTTCACGGAGTATTGGAAAGTCATCTTCTTTGATGAATGCAGTCATTGAGTATACCTGGAGCTCCTTTTTACGTTTGTGGTAGAGTTCAGAGCAAAATTCAGACGAACAGTTCGTAGTGTTTTATTCCTGGACGAAAAAAAATGCCTTCTTTGTCCTAAATGATACTGTCCTTTTTAAAAAATTTTCTTCTTTGGTGAAGTCGTCCTTTTCATCTTAAATGCTTTCTTTGTGTCAACGTTGTCTTTTTGTGAATGTCAGTACATTGTCGATCGATTCAGCTTTCCAGTGCGGTCTTCACCTGTTGACTGATCCTGTTTACAGCGCTGTATTTCTCCCCCTCAGTCGCCTCGTGCGGTTTTAAGCTCCCCCGACTGTCACACATCTATAAGATAGTGCTGGCGATCCATGGCTTTGACTTCCACCGGCTTATCCCTGAAGTCTCTCCCGCTGTGTACATTATCTTCGGTTGAAATTCTGTGAAGGCTTCAAGGTCTTCAAGCAGTGAATAGCGCAGCGTGTATTTCTTCCGGGCTTCCCGAATATTGTTCAGAGATAAAATCATATGCAGACGACATAGGTGAATTTTGTCTGTAGATGCTTTTCAATACTGATGTTTTTGTGTGGCCGCTCATTTGGTTGTCATTACAGTTCACGGTGACGGCTGTTTGCCTATGGCCAGTAGTCGCTACACCACCAAAAAGAGGTAAAATGAATTAATATTGATCACAGACTATTGAACCTCCAGGCATAGTCCAAAACCAAATGTTAACTCAGTACTACAGTATATGTCCAACCCCTGCACTACAGTTTCCGTCCAAATTCAGTATCGCTCCATACGCGCTGAAATTTTCTCTTCTTTTTATGAAACAGCAAAAAAAATTCTTCTGCTAAAGCAAGATGGTTATACATATGTAACGTCAACTTCATTTAGTAACAGCAAACTTTCCTATAGCAAAGATGAGCCTCTTTTGTTCATATGTTCTGTGTTTTGTTGATTCTTTCTCTTTTCATGCTCTGTTTTCGCTTCATGTAATACCTTTTTTCATTAATGCTGTGCTTACATTTGTCGCTTGTGTTTTTCTTCTTTCAGTGCCCCAGGTGTGTGCATGAAAACAAAGCCTGACTTGCTTCATCTTGCCTTTCAAAAGAAAAATAAAAAGAAAATCATTCGTGTGTAGCGAAGTAAAACATGATCATTATCGTCTCATCAACGCGTCATTAGGGGGCGTATGACGTAACGTCTGCGTGATCCGAGGAGAGACAGGGTCTTGTTACCGCGACAATAAGAACAGAAAGACAGCAGGACCGCGTTTCTTATCCTAGGGTTCACCGCTAGATGTCTTGCCGCGAGGCGACGATGACGAGACTATCCAGAGAAAAATGACAAACAGACGGTGCTGAGTGGACGCTGATTAGGTCGGCGTTTTCAAACCGATCTGGTTTCTGAATCTGGATCCGGATTCGATGAAAAAAGATGACTTTGGCATGAGAGGCGTGATAATGAGAGCGTCAGATAGAAGATCCACATAGCTGGTTCACACCATGATCAGCTGCGAGATTCGGATTATTCCATCCTAAACATCCTGAGCTCATCAATTAAGAATCTGATTCACTGTGCCGCCATCTTTGTCCAGCATGTTCGCCAGTCTCAAGATAAGCTGATCGTGTCTTGGACAATATCTAGCCTCCCTTGCCGCGAGGAATAGCAACCAAACGCTTCCCTTGACACAAGCTGTCAAAAAGAACGCTTCCCTCGCCGCAAAACGTCATAAAGAAACGCTCCCTTTGCCGCAAGAATCCATAAAGAAACACTTTCCTCACTGCAAGATGTCATAAAGAGATGCTTCCCTTGCCGCAAAATATCGTAAAGAAATACTTCCCTTGCTGAAAAATATCACAATGAAACGCTTCCTTTGCCGCAAAATGTCACAAAGATACGCTTTCCTCACCGCAAGATGTCTTAAAGAAATGCTTTCCTTGCCGCAAATTGTCACAAACAAATGTTTCCATTGCCACAAGATGTCGCAAAGAAACGCTTCCATTGCCACAAGATGTCACAAAAAACCGCTTCCATACCGCAAGATGTCGCAAAGAAACGCTTCCCTCGCCTCAATGTCACAACGAAACGCTTCCCTTGCCGCAAAATGTCACAAAGAAACGTTTCTATACCGCAAGATGTCGCAAAGAAACGCTTCCCTCGCCTCAATGTCACAACGAAACGCTTCCCTTGCCGCAAAATGTCACAAAGAAACGTTTCTATACCGCAAGATATCGCAAAGAAACGCTTCCCTCGCCTCATGTCACAACGAAACGCTTCCCTTGCCGCAAAATGTCACAAAGAAACGTTTCTATACCGCAAGATGTCGCAAAGAAACGCTTCCCTCGCCTCAATGTCACAACGAAACGCTTCCCTTGCCGCAAAATGTCACAAAGAAACGTTTCTATACCGCAAGATGTCGCAAAGAAACGCTTCCCTCGCCTCAATGTCACAACGAAACGCTTCCCTTGCCGCAAAATGTCACAAAGAAACGTTTCTGTACCGCAAGATGTCGCAAAGAAACGCTTTCAACACCACAAGTTGTTGCGAAGAAACGCTTCACACACCACAAGTTGTCACAAAGAAACGCTTCACACACCACAAGTTGTCACAAAGAAACACTTCTCACACTGCGAAATGTCACCCAAAAAAAAAAAAAAAGTTTCACCGCAAAATATCATAAAGAAACGCCTCCCTTGCCGCAAGATGTTACAAAGAAACGCGCCCAGTTGCCAAACTCACGCGCAGTCTAATTGTCTGGCGTTCATGACACGCAGTCGTGGAAAAGAAGGGGGAAAGTGGACGTTGAGCGACAATAACGACCAGTGTTGTTTTCTGGGTAACAGCACAGTTCTCGCTAATAACCAGCTGGTCATAATGGGGAGTCTTTGGTTTGGCTGTCGAGGAAATGTGTCTGCACGCGACAGTTAATCTATATGGTGTCACACACACACACACACACACACACACACACGCACACACACACACACGCACACACACATGCATGCATGCGCGAGCACGCACGCATGCACGCACACACGCATGAACACACGCACGCATGCACACGCACGCGCGCGAGCGCGCGCACACACACACACACACACACACACACACACACACACACACACACAGAGCCAACCACGCACACGCGCGCACACCACACACACATACATACACACACGCGCGCTTACACATGCAAGCACAGTGTGTGTGTGTGTGTGTGTGTGTGTGTGTGTGTGTGTGTGTGTGTGTGTGTGTGTGTGTGTGTGTGCGCGCGCGCGCGCGCGCGAGAGAGAGAGAGAGAGAGAGAGAGAGAGAGAGAGAGCATGTATCATATGGGGGGAGGGGGAGGGGGGTGGCGTGTGTGGGCACACGCATCCGCGCCTGTCTTATTAGGAAGCCAATTGATTCCAAGACCTTTGATTTCAGTATGTCAACAGACAGTCTTCTCAGATCAGTTCCCTACCCACACACATATCCCCCGCCTTCCTCCCATCCCTCGCCATCTCCCATCCGCCTCTCTTATCCACCTCTTTACCGTTCCCCGCTGATCGTGCCGTCTCCAGTGTTAAGTCCTCGTTGTCATGGCAACAGCTGCCTCTATATTACCAACAGAACAATGATTGCCTTGAAGAATGACCGTTGCGGGGGTACAAAAATCATTCCCCGCCAAAGCCGCAATTTTACTGACGTGACCGCAAACAGGAAACACTTCGACTGACACACCAAAATCTCCGTCGAAGGAACGAAAAGTACATCTCGCCGTCACGATTTTTGCCGTAATTCTGTTCTCGTTTAATGCGAAAGACACATTGGATTTTTCTTTGAGAAAAACAATCTTTTTGATAAAGAACATTTTCGGAAGACAATATGAATTGTAACTTAAAGCCTTTATGAAAACCAGGAAAAGATCATCGTCAGGTGAATGTCAACTGCATTCTCTGTACGCAAAGCACACACAAAAAACAACTTATCCAACGTAACACAGGAAGAAAACTTGCAAAGACCATGAACATCAGCAAATATTTCCACATCAAGATGTTACAGGCCAGGCAAAAATACACATGAAATGAGATCGGTTTTCACATACGAAATGTCTGAAGGATAAAACATGGAAGAAATGGCGAAATAATATCTAAGAGACACTTCCAACCAAATCCAATGTTCACGACTCGTAGAGCTCCAAGTTAACCGTAGGGTTTAGTGCCATGCTGAAATGGCGGATCATAGCACAGAGATGACGTCATCATTGATCGTCATCCGACGACGACGATGACGACATCTCTAAGCTCGCGTGCATCACAAGTATGCGTCCGGAAGTGTGTGGCTGCATGGCTTACTGGGATCAAGGACTGAGAGTTCTACAGAGACGGGAGACTGATAAACGATATGCGCAAGCACACACATCTGGTGCCCCCGTCGCCTGTCTCCATTCCATCTCCATTTAAGGAGGAAAAAGAAACTATCTGAATTCAGGTGTGTGTGTGTGTGTGTGTGTGTGTTGTGTGTGTGTGTGTGTGAGAGAGAGAGAGAGAGAGAGAGAGAGAGAGAGAGAGAGACAGACGGACAGAGACAGAGAGAGAGGGAGAGAGAGAGAGAGAAAGAGACAAAGAGGCAGACAGACAGACGGACAGACAGACAGACAGACGGACGGACAGACGGAGATAGAGACAGGACATGGACTGGCCGTGAAAGAATAGTATAAGATGCTGTTCTTTATAACGGTGTGACGAAAAATTTGAACTCCCCGAATGGTTTAACTCCCAGGGAGTTAAACTGTTCATATGTAAGTTTTAACTCCCCGGGAGTTAAACTAGAATATAAAAAAAACTAACTCCCTCTGTGTTTCAGTTTGACTCCAGGGGAGTTATCCTGACACACCACCAGAATGACTCCCACCCACCACCCACTCCCCGCACCTCGCTACCATCCATGCATCTTATACATATACTTTCGAAATCTGCCTCTGTGTGTGTGTGGTGTGTGTGTGTGTGTGTGTGTGTGTGTGTGTGTGTGTGTGTGTGTGTGTGTGTGTGTGTGTTCCTTATGCACAGCCACAGCTCTGCACCGATCGATACCAAATTTGGTACCAAGCATCCTTGGCACACCGGAAAGGTCATGAGCTATTTCGTTTTGGGCGGCACTGTTTCTAGGGCGCAGCAAAATTAAATATTCAAAATCTCGGAGAGCTCCACTCTACCAACTGAACTCAAGTTTCAAAAAGGAGTGACTGAGGGCGGAAAATGAAGCAAAATTTAGAAAGAGAGGGAGTCAGTTACCGCCAAGGACACAGACAAACATAGCACAGGACAAGACACAATGCATTTCGACCTCTTGGGTCTTCTTCAGGCGAAAACAAATAACATTTAGGACAGTAAAAACGAAGAACGAGAAGCACTTATCTACTCATGGTTTCCACGCGTTCAAAATGGCCGCCTGACGGAAACGGGGCTACCCACGAGAGGATCATGGGAGAGGAAATAAGGCGGAGGGGGGGGGGGGGGGGGGGGGGAGGAATGAGGGGGTGTGAAACAGTGGGGTTTGTAGCTTGCTTTGTAGAATAGTATGATATATTAGTGACAATAGTGAAAAAAGTGGATTGGTAATAATGCTTCGTGGAGATGAAATTTAGAAAAAAAAACCATCAATCAATCAATAAATAAACGACTTTAATGGGTGGTGATGGTGATGATAGTGGTTATGTGTGGGTAGTTGTATATGTGGGTGTGGGTAATGCTAATAACGTTTGGTGTAGGCTTTAAATAAACAAATTAAAATAAAATAAATAAAAATTGATAATAAAATAATTTTTAAAAATAATGATATACATAGAAACAAATATAAATAAATATAAATTTTAAAAAAATCAATAGAGGGTGGCTGCAACTTCTGTATGAAGTGGGTAGAGGGGGTATGGTGGTGGTATGTATGTATGTATATATGTATGTGTGCGTGTTGATAAACGACATTAATGTGTGGTGATGGTGATGATAGTAGTTATGTGTGAGTAGTTGTATGTGGGGGTGTGGGTAATGCTAATAAAGTTTCGTGTAGGTTTTAAGTAAACAAAATAAGATAAAATAAGAAAGACAATCGGAAAATAATAAAATTAAAAGAAAAAAATAAATAGACAGAAAAAGAAGATAGAAAATAAATAAACAGAAATTTACAAATATATATATATATATAAAATTAAGGTTAAAAGACCTCTCAGTTTTCTAAAAATGCTCAACCAAGAACTGGGTGGTTTTTATACTTCCATATTTTAAATCTTTTAAACTGTTGTATATATATATTATATATATATATATATATATATATATATAATAGAAAAAATAAAGCAAAATAAAATAAAATGAATAAAGTCACTACAGAACCTAATGTGCAGCAGCACACAGAATCTTGTCAACAAAACATTCACACACAAATAATGGCAACTACTGAGGAAAGAGGGAAGAACTTGGTCAATCTCCTCCGTGTTTGTGGCGAAGTTCAACACATCACTTCTACATCACATTTTTGTCTTTGCTCTGCTGGGATTTTAACCAGCAGCTTTTGGATGGGTGGGCATCTGAATGCGTGCCTTTTTCAGACGGATGTCTTACCCCACTGCTCAGAGACAACTATTCTACTTTGGGATATTTATGCCTTTTCAAGTTCACATTGTATATCGCAGAAAGTGCCCCTTCCAGGTAAACAGGAGAAGAAGCCAAGGGTAGGCAAAGCAGCATTTTCATCTTCATCTGGTTTATTTTTGCCAACTCTGCCCAGTTTGTTCTCTGGTGCTGATGCTGGCAGTGAAAAAATTGTTTATACTGATAACCATGTAGCTGACAATGATCATCATTTGCTTGCCTCTCTTCCCCAGTCTTTGTATGACACTCAAAACAATGAACAGCAAATTTACATGAAACTGTGTGGCGTCAATACACAGTTAGTGACAGTGTGCGATGACTCTGAGAAAAAGTGCGTAGCAGAAAACAGATTTCCATATGACTGTGAGAGTAAAAATAATGAAGGCTATGAACAGGAAAATAATACAACCGAACGTGATTCAAAATCGATGCATTTACCTGACACAAAGCACAAAACTAATGTTAGAACATCAAGCACATGTGGCACAAACAGCGCCTAGCTCACTAAAGAAGCTAATGTGCAGCAACACACAGAATCCTGTCAACAAAACATTCACACACAAATAATGGCAACTACTGAGGAAAGAAGGAGGAACTTGGTCAATCTCCTCCGTGTTTGTGGCGAAGTTCAACACATCACTTCTACATGGAGCAAAGATGTTGTGAAAGGAAATCCTAACTACGACCCATCATGACTGTCGTGTTGTAAGGTTGTGAGGTGGACTATTACTATGTGTGATTGACAGTCCAAGGGTTAGTTACAAATGTATTTAATACCACCATGTCGGATCCATGTCATGATGAACGTTTGTAAAGGCCAATTGTACAACGCTGTCTCCACATAATTTTCGTGTATGTGCTTCCGTCCTCACTCCAGTTCTCCCCTGCCCTCACCCCTACCCTGTTCCCCCATCCCATTCCTCCATAGTCCGTTTTGTGAAGGGCCTTAATAGCCTAAACCACATAAAACTATTCCCATTCATATTCTCTCTCTCTCTCTCTCTCTCTCTCTCTCCTCTCTCTCTCTCTCTCTCTCTCTCTCTCTCTGTATGAAAAGTCACAGATTGAATACGTATATAAATTAATACCTAAATAAACGCCTTAATAAATAAACAGATAATAAACAAATAAATGTATAGATATAAATAAAAATATAATTGAGTAAATAACTATATAAATAAATAACTAATTAATAGAGACCACTAGAGGAAATGATGAAAAAAGGAAGAAAAAAGAAAGGAAGGAAAGAAGAAAGGAAGGAAGGAAAAGAACAAAAAAAACCAAGAGAGATAAACAAATTGGTAAGCAAAACCCCAAAGTCTGCGTGCTGGGTAAGTGAAAAAAAAATTAGTTGATTACTTAATTAGTTACTTAATTCTATCATTCTCAATTTATAACCATCTTCTCTAATATCTTCATGGTACATCAATCCTCCCTGTCTTACATTTCGTTCTTACTTCTTTCTTTATCTTCCTATTTCCATCTCTTCTTTGTTTCTTTGTTTCTTTTTTGTACTCTATTCATTCATTATTTTACACATTTTATTTTCTTATATGTGTATGTACATATACATTTCTTTTTTTTTAAAGACAATTACAAAGTTAGAGACAGAAAGAGGCTCTTTACTACTTGTAGTCTGGTAGAAGCACCCCCCAAAAAGACAAAAACTGTTCTCACTAACTAACTAGCTAATTAAATATCTAGCTAACTGACTAACTAACTAAGTAATTACCTTACTTACTACCTAACTACATGACTGACTAACTAACTGACTAACTATTCTTCACATTTTTTTTTCTTTCACATTTTTTCTTTACTCTGCCGGGATTCGAACCTGCAGCTTTTGGATGGGTGGGCGTCTAAAGGCGTGCCTTTGTCAGACGGATGTCTTACCCCACTGCTAACAGACACCTATTCTACTTTCAGATATTTATGCCTTTTGAAGTTCACTTTTGTTCCTCCCCAACCAGCAGCTCATTCAAATATTCAGGTGTTTCCTACACAAGTCTGTTCGTATGCCTGTTATGAGCCTCCCGTCAACTTTAGAAAGTATGCTGAACTCAGCACTGCAGAACATGACGCTATCCCCGTTCAAAACTGAAAGCAAAGGAAACCACACTGTCGTTGTCCTGAGCTTCAATACTATAAGCGATTATTCCCTGTCACGTTACTACCACAGCATCCATGCTGTGTATCGCAGAAAGTGCCCCTTCCAGGTAAACAGGGATGACACTGTGAAACACAGAAGAAGCCAAGGGTAGGCAAGGCAGCCTCTTCATCCCCCATCTGGTTTATTTTTGCCAACTCTGCCCAGTTTGTTCTCTGGTGCTGATGCTGGCAGTGAAAAAATTGTTTATACTGATAACCATGTAGCTGACGATGATCATCATTTGCCTGCCTCTCTTCCCCAGTCTTTGTATGACACTCAAAACAATGAACAGCAAATTTACGTGAAACTGTGTGGCGTCAATACACAGTTAGTGACAGTGTGCGATGACTCTGAGAAAAAGTGCGTAGCAGAAACAGATTTCCATATGACTGTTAGAGTAAAAAAATAATGAAGGCTATGAACAGGAAAATAATACAACCGAACGTGATTCAAAATCGATGCATTTACCCGACACAAAGCACAAAACTAATGTTAGAACATCAAGCACATGTGGCACAAACAGCGCCTAGCTCACTAAAGAAGCTAATGTGCAGCAACACACAGAATCCTGTCAACAAAACATTCACACACAAATAATGGCAACTATGAGGAAAGAAGGAAGAACTTGGTCAATCTCCTCCGTGTTTGTGGCGAAGTTCAACACATCACTTCTACATGGAGCAAACATGTTGTGAAAGGAAATCCTAACTACGACCCATCGTGACTGTCGTGTTGTAAAGTTGTGAGGTGGACTATTACTATGTGTGATTGACAGTCCAAGGGTTAGTTACAAATGTATTTAATACCACCATGTCGGATCCATGTCATGATGAACGTTTGTAAAGGCCAATTGTACAACGCTGTTTCCACATAATTTTCGTGTATGTGCTTCCGTCCTCACTCCAGTTCTCCCCTGCCCTCACCCCTACCCTGTTCCCCCATCCCATTCCTCCATAGTCCGTTTTGTGAAGGGCCTTAATAGCCTAAACCACATAAAAACTATTCCCATTCATATTCTCTCTCTCTCTTCTCTCTCTCTCTCCCCCTCTCTCTCTCCTCTCTCTCTCTCTCTCTCTGTCTGTCTGTGAAAAGTCACAAATTGAATACGTATATAAATTAATACCTAAATAAACGCCTTAATAAATAAACAGATAATAAATAAATAAATGTATATATATAAATAAAAATATAATTGAGTAAATAACTATATAAATAAATAACTAATTAATAGAGACCACTAGAGGAAATGATGAAAAAGGAAGAAAAAAGAAAGGAAGGAAAGAAGGAAGGAAGGAAGGAAAAGAACCAAAAAACCAAGAGAGATAAACAAATTGGCAAGCAAAACCCAAAGTCTGCGTGCTGGGTAAGTGAAAAAAAAATTAGTTGATTACTTAATTAGTTGCTTATTCTATCATTCTCAATTTATAACCATCTTCTCATAATATCTTCATGGTACATCAATCCTCCCTGTCTTACATTTCGTTCTTACTTCTTTCTTTATCTTCCTATTTCCATCTCTTCTTTGTTTCTTTGTTTCTTTTTTGTACTCTATTCATTCATTATTTTACACTTTTTATTTTCTTTTATGTGTATGTACATATACATTTTTTTTTTTTTTTTTTTAAAGACAATTACAAAGTTAGAGACAGAAAGAGGCTCTTTACTACTTGTAGTCTGGTAGAAGCACCCCCAAAAAAGACAAAAACTATTCTCACTAATAACTAACTAATTAAATATCTAGCTAACTGATACTAACAAGTAACTACCTTACTTACTACCTAACTACATGACTGACTAACTAACTAATTAACTATTCTTCACATTTTTTTTTCTTTCACATTTTTTCTTTGCTCTGCCGGGATTCGAACCTGCAGCTTTTGGATGGGTGGGCGTCTAAAGGCGTGCCTTTTTCAGACGGATGTCTTACCCCACTGCTAACAGACACCTATTCTACTTTCAGATATTTATGCCTTTTGAAGTTCAATTTTGTTCCTCCCCAACCAGCAGCTCATTCAAATATTCAGGTGTTTCCTATACAAGTCTGTTCGTATGCCTGTTATGAGTCTCCCGTCAACTTTAGAAAGTATGCTGAACTCAGCACTGCAGAACATGACGCTATCCCCGTTCAAAATTGAAAGCAAAGGAAACCACATTGTCGTTGTCCTGAGCTTCAATACTATAACCGATTATTCCCTGTCACGTTACTACCACAGCATCCATGCTGTGTATCGCAGAAAGTGCCCCTTCCAGGTAAACAGGGATGACACTGTGAAACACAGAAGAAGCCAAGGGTAGGCAAGGCAGCCTCTTCATCCCCCATCTGGTTTATTTTTGCCAACTCTGCCCAGTTTGTTCTCTGGTGCTGATGCTGGCAGTGAAAAAATTGTTTATACTGATAACCATGTAGCTGACAATGATCATCATTTGCTTGCCTCTCTTCCCCAGTCTTTGTATGACACTCAAAACAATGAACAGCAAATTTACATGAAACTGTGTGGCGTCAATACACAGTTAGTGACAGTGTGCGATGACTCTGAGAAAAAGTGCGTAGCAGAAACAGATTTCCATATGACTGTTAGAGTAAAAAAATATGCAGGCTATGAACAGGAAAATAATACAACCGAACGTGATTCAAAATCGATGCATTTACCCGACACAAAGCACAAAACTAATGTTAGAACATCAAGCACATGTGGCACAAACAGCGCCTAGCTCACTAAAGAAGCTAATGTGCAGCAACACACAGAATCCTGTCAACAAAACATTCACACACAAATAATGGCAACTACTGAGGAAAGAAGGAAGAACTTGTCAATCTCCTCCGTGTTTGTGGCGAAGTTCAACACATCACTTCTACATGGAGCAAACATGTTGTGAAAGGAAATCCTAACTACGACCCATCGTGACTGTCGTGTTGTAAGTTGTGAGGTGGACTATTACTATGTGTGATTGACAGTCCAAGGGTTAGTTACAAATGTATTTAATACCACCATGTCGGATCCATGTCATGATGAACGTTTGTAAAGGCCAATTGTACAACGCTGTTTCCACATAATTTTCGTGTATGTGCTTCCGTCCTCACTCCAGTTCTCCCCTGCCCTCACCCCTACCCTGTTCCCCCATCCCATTCCTCCATAGTCCGTTTTGTGAAGGGCCTTAATAGCCTAAACCACATAAAACTATTCCCATTCATATTCTCTCTCTCTCTCTCTCTCTCTCTCTCTCTCTCTCTCTCTCTCTCTCTCTCTCTCTCTCTGTATGAAAAGTCACAAATTGAATACGTATATAAATTAATACCTAAATAAACGCCTTAATAAATAAACAGATAATAAATAAATAAATGTATATATATAAATAAAAATATAATTGAGTAAATAACTATATAAATAAATAACTAATTAATAGAGACCACTAGAGGAAATGATGAAAAAGGAAGAAAAAAGAAAGGAAGGAAAGAAGGAAGGAATGAAGGAAGGAAAAGAACCAAAAAACCAAGAGAGATAAACAAATTGGCAAGCAAAACCCCAAAGTCTGCGTGCTGGGTAAGTGAAAAAAAAATTAGTTGATTACTTAATTAGTTACTTAATTCTATCATTCTCAATTTATAACCATCTTCTCATAATATCTTCATGGTACATCAATCCTCCCTGTCTTACATTTCGTTCTTACTTCTTTCTTTATCTTCCTATTTCCATCTCTTCTTTGTTTCTTTGTTTCTTTTTTGTACTCTATTCATTCATTATTTTACACATTTTATTTTCTTTTATGTGTATGTACATATACATTTTTTTTTTTTTTTTTTTAAAGACAATTACAAAGTTAGAGACAGAAAGAGGCTCTTTACTACTTGTAGTCTGGTAGAAGCACCCCCAAAAAAGACAAAAAACTATTCTCACAAACTAACTAATTAAATATCTAGCTAACTGATAACTAACTAAGTAACTACCTTACTTACTACCTAACTACATGACTGACTAACTAACTAATTAACTATTCTTCACATTTTTTTTCTTTCACATTTTTTCTTTGCTCTGCCGGGATTCGAACCTGCAGCTTTTGGATGGGTGGGCGTCTAAAGGCGTGCCTTTTTCAGACGGATGTCTTACCCCACTGCTAACAGACACCTATTCTACTTTCAGATATTTATGCCTTTTGAAGTTCAATTTTGTTCCTCCCCAACCAGCAGCTCATTCAAATATTCAGGTGTTTCCTACACAAGTCTGTTCGTATGCCTGTTATGAGTCTCCCGTCAACTTTAGAAAGTATGCTGAACTCAGCACTGCAGAACATGACGCTATCCCCGTTCAAAATTGAAAGCAAAGGAAACCACATGTCGTTGTCCTGAGCTTCAATACTATAACCGATTATTCCCTGTCACGTTACTACCACAGCATCCATGCTGTGTATCGCAGAAAGTGCCCCTTCCAGGTAAACAGGGATGACACTGTGAAACACAGAAGAAGCCAAGGGTAGGCAAGGCAGCCTCTTCATCCCCCATCTGGTTTATTTTTGCCAACTCTGCCCAGTTTGTTCTCTGGTGCTGATGCTGGCAGTGAAAAAATTGTTTATACTGATAACCATGTAGCTGACAATGATCATCATTTGCCTTTCCTCTCTTCCCCAGTCTTTGTATGACACTCAAAACAATGAACAGCAAATTTACATGAAACTGTGTGGCGTCAATACACAGTTAGTGACAGTGTGCGATGACTCTGAGAAAAAGTGCGTAGCAGAAACAGATTTCCATATGACTGTTAGAGTAAAAAATAATGAAGGCTATGAACAGGAAAATAATACAACCGAACGTGATTCAAAATCGATGCATTTACCCGACACAAAGCACAAAACTAATGTTAGAACATCAAGCACATGTGGCACAAACAGCGCCTAGCTCACTAAAGAAGCTAATGTGCAGCAACACACAGAATCCTGTCAACAAAACATTCACACACAAATAATGGCAACTACTGAGGAAAGAAGGAAGAACTTGGTCAATCTCCTCCGTGTTTGTGGCGAAGTTCAACACATCACTTCTACATGGAGCAAACATGTTGTGAAAGGAAATCCTAACTACGACCCATCGTGACTGTCGTGTTGTAAGTTGTGAGGTGGACTATTACTATGTGTGATTGACAGTCCAAGGGTTAGTTACAAATGTATTTAATACCACCATGTCGGATCCATGTCATGATGAACGTTTGTAAAGGCCAATTGTACAACGCTGTTTCCACATAATTTTCGTGTATGTGCTTCCGTCCTCACTCCAGTTCTCCCCTGCCCTCACCCCTACCCTGTTCCCCCATCCCATTCCTCCATAGTCCGTTTTGTGAAGGGCCTTAATAGCCTAAACCACATAAAACTATTCCTCATTTCTTCTCTCTCTCTCTCCTCTCTCTCTTCTCTCTCTCTCTCTCCTCTCTCTCTTCTGTATGAAAAGTCACAAATTGAATACGTATATAAATTAATACCTAAATAAACGCCTTAATAAATAAACAGATAATAAATAAATAAATGTATATATATAAATAAAAATATAATTGAGTAAATAACTATATAAATAAATAACTAATTAATAGAGACCACTAGAGGAAATGATGAAAAAGGGAAGAAAAAAGAAAGGAAGGAAAGAAGGAAGGAATGAAGGAAGGAAAGAACCAAAAAACCAAGAGAGATAAACAAATTGGCAAGCAAAACCCCAAAGTCTGCGTGCTGGTTAAGTGAAAAAAAAATTAGTTGATTACTTAATTAGTTGCTTAATTCTATCATTCTCAATTTATAACCATCTTCTCATAATATCTTCATGGTATATCAATCCTCCCTGTCTTACATTTCGTTCTTACTTCTTTCTTTATCTTCCTATTTCCATCTCTTCTTGTTTCTTTGTTTCTTTTTTGTACTCTATTCATTCATTATTTTACACATTTTATTTTCTTTTATGTGTATGTACATATACATTTTTTTTCTTTTTTTTTTTTTTTAAAGACAATTACAAAGTTAGAGACAGAAAGAGGCTCTTTACTACTTGTAGTCTGGTAGAAGCACCCCAAAAAAGACAAAAACTATTCTCACTAACTAATTAATATATCTAGCTAACTGATTAACTAACTAAGTAACTACCTTACTTACTACCTAACTACATGACTGACTAACTAACTAACTAACTATTCTTCACATTTTTTTTTCTTTCACATTTTTTCTTTGCTCTGCCGGGATTCGAACCTGCAGCTTTTGGATGGGTGGGCGTCTAAAGGCGTGCCTTTGTCAGACGGATGTCTTACCCCACTGCTAACAGACACCTATTCTACTTTCAGATATTTATGCCTTTTGAAGTTCATTTTGTTCCTCCCCAACCAGCAGCTCATTCAAATATTCAGGTGTTTCCTACACAAGTCTGTTCGTATGCCTGTTATGAGCCTCCCGTCAACTTTAGAAAGTATGCTGAACTCAGCACTGCAGAACATGACGCTATCCCCGTTCAAAATTGAAAGCAAAGGAAACCACACTGTCGTTGTCCTGAGCTTCAATACTATAACCGATTATTCCCTGTCACGTTACTACCACAGCATCCATGCTGTGTATCGCAGAAAGTGCCCCTTCCAGGTAAACAGGGATGACACTGTGAAACACAGAAGAAGCCAAGGGTAGGCAAGGCAGCCTCTTCATCCCCCATCTGGTTTATTTTTGCCAACTCTGCCCAGTTTGTTCTCTGGTGCTGATGCTGGCAGTGAAAAAATTGTTTATACTGATAACCATGTAGCTGACGATGATCATCATTTGCCTGCCTCTCTTCCCCAGTCTTTGTATGACACTCAAAACAATGAACAGCAAATTTACATGAAACTGTGTGGCGTCAATACACAGTTAGTGACAGTGTGCGATGACTCTGAGAAAAAGTGCGTAGCAGAAACAGATTTCCATATGACTGTTAGAGTAAAAAATAATGAAGGCTATGAACAGGAAAATAATACAACCGAACGTGATTCAAAATCGATGCATTTACCCGACACAAAGCACAAAACTAATGTTAGAACATCAAGCACATGTGGCACAAACAGCGCCTAGCTCACTAAAGAAGCTAATGTGCAGCAAACACACAGAATCCTGTCAACAAAACATTCACACACAAATAATGGCAACTACTGAGGAAAGAAGGAAGAACTTGGTCAATCTCCTCCGTGTTTGTGGCGAAGTTCAACACATCACTTCTACATGGAGCAAACATGTTGTGAAAGGAAATCCTAACTACGACCCATCGTGACTGTCGTGTTGTAAGGTTGTGAGGTGGACTATTACTATGTGTGATTGACAGTCCAAGGGTTAGTTACAAATGTATTTAATACCACCATGTCGGATCCATGTCATGATGAACGTTTGTAAAGGCCAATTGTACAACGCTGTTTCCACATAATTTTCGTGTATGTGCTTCCGTCCTCACTCCAGTTCTCCCCTGCCCTCACCCCTACCCTGTTCCCCCATCCCATTCCTCCATAGTCCGTTTTGTGAAGGGCCTTAATAGCCTAAACCACATAAAACTATTCCCATTCATATTCTCTCTCTCTCTCTCTCTCTCTCCTCTCTCTCTCTCTTCTCTCTCTCTCTCTCTCTCTCTCTCTCTTCTCTCTGTTGAAAAGTCACAAATTGAATACGTATATAAATTAATACCTAAATAAACGCCTTAATAAATAAACAGATAATAAATAAATAAATGTATATATATATAAAATAAAAATATAATTGAGTAAATAACTATATAAATAAATAACTAATTAATAGAGACCACTAGAGGAAATGATGAAAAAGGAAGAAAAAAGAAAGGAAGGAAAGAAGGAAGGAAGAAGGAAGGAAAAGAACCAAAAAACCAAGAGAGATAAACAAATTGGCAAGCAAAACCCCAAAGTCTGCGTGCTGGTTAAGTGAAAAAAAATTAGTTGATTACTTAATTAGTTACTTAATTCTATCATTCTCAATTTATAACCATCTTCTCATAATATCTTCATGGTATATCAATCCTCCCTGTCTTACATTTCGTTCTTACTTCTTTCTTTATCTTCCTATTTCCATCTCTTCTTTGTTTCTTTGTTTCTTTTTTGTACTCTATTCATTCATTATTTTACACTTTTATTTTCTTTTATGTGTATGTACATATACATTTTTTTTCTTTTTTTTTTTTAAAGACAATTACAAAGTTAGAGACAGAAAGAGGCTCTTTACTACTTGTAGTCTGGTAGAAGCACCCCCAAAAAAGACAAAAACTATTCTCACTATAACTAACTAATTAAATATCTAGCTAACTGACTTAACTAACTAAGTAACTACCTTACTTATACCTAACTACATGACTGACTAACTAACTAATTAACTATTCTTCACATTTTTTTTTCTTTCACATTTTTTCTTTGCTCTGCCGGGATTCGAACCTGCAGCTTTTGGATGGGTGGGCGTCTAAAGGCGTGCCTTTTCAGACGGATGTCTTACCCCACTGCTAACAGACACCTATTCTACTTTCAGATATTTATGCCTTTTGAAGTTCACTTTTGTTCCTCCCCAACCAGCAGCTCATTCAAATATTCAGGTGTTTCCTACACAAGTCTGTTCGTATGCCTGTTATGAGTCTCCCGTCAACTTTAGAAAGTATGCTGAACTCAGCACTGCAGAACATGACGCTATCCCCGTTCAAAATTGAAAGCAAAGGAAACCACATTGTCGTTGTCCTGAGCTTCAATACTATAACCGATTATTCCCTGTCACGTTACTACCACAGCATCCATGCTGTGTATCGCAGAAAGTGCCCCTTCCAGGTAAACAGGGATGACACTGTGAAACACAGAAGAAGCCAAGGGTAGGCAAGGCAGCCTCTTCATCCCCCATCTGGTTTATTTTTGCCAACTCTGCCCAGTTTGTTCTCTGGTGCTGATGCTGGCAGTGAAAAAATTGTTTATACTGATAACCATGTAGCTGACAATGATCATCATTTGCCTGCCTCTCTTCCCCAGTCTTTGTATGACACTCAAAACAATGAACAGCAAATTTACATGAAACTGTGTGGCGTCAATACACAGTTAGTGACAGTGTGCGATGACTCTGAGAAAAAGTGCGTAGCAGAAACAGATTTCCATATGACTGTTAGAGTAAAAAATAATGAAGGCTATGAACAGGAAAATAATACAACCGAACGTGATTCAAAATCGATGCATTTACCCGACACAAAGCACAAAACTAATGTTAGAACATCAAGCACATGTGGCACAAACAGCGCCTAGCTCACTAAAGAAGCTAATGTGCAGCAACACACAGAATCCTGTCAACAAAACATTCACACACAAATAATGGCAACTACTGAGGAAAGAAGGAAAACTTGGTCAATCTCCTCCGTGTTTGTGGCGAAGTTCAACACATCACTTCTACATGGAGCAAACATGTTGTGAAAGGAAATCCTAACTACGACCCATCGTGACTGTCGTGTTGTAAGGTTGTGAGGTGGACTATTACTATGTGTGATTGACAGTCCAAGGGTTAGTTACAAATGTATTTAATACCACCATGTCGGATCCATGTCATGATGAACGTTTGTAAAGGCCAATTGTACAACGCTGTTTCCACATAATTTTCGTGTATGTGCTTCCGTCCTCACTCCAGTTCTCCCCTGCCCTCACCCTACCCTGTTCCCCCATCCCATTCCTCCATAGTCCGTTTTGTGAAGGGCCTTAATAGCCTAAACCACATAAAACTATTCCCATTCATATTCTCTCTCTCTCTCTCTCTCTCCTCTCTCTCTCTCTTCTCTCTCTCTCTCTCTCTCTCTGTATGAAAAGTACAAATTGAATACGTATATAAATTAATACCTAAATAAACGCCTTAATAAATAAACAGATAATAAATAAATAAATGTATATATATAAATAAAATATAATTGAGTAAATAACTATATAAATAAATAACTAATTAATAGAGACCACTAGAGGAAATGATGAAAAAAGGAAGAAAAAAGAAAGGAAGGAAAGAAGGAAGGAAGAAGAAGGAAAAGAACCAAAAAACCAAGAGAGATAAACAAATTGGCAAGCAAAACCCAAAGTCTGCGTGCTGGTAAGTGAAAAAAAAATTAGTTGATTACTTAATTAGTTCTTAATTCTATCATTCTCAATTTATAACCATCTTCTCATAATATCTTCATGGTAATCAATCCTCCCTGTCTTACATTTCGTTCTTACTTCTTTCTTTATCTTCCTATTTCCATCTCTTCTTTGTTTCTTTGTTTCTTTTTTGTACTCTATTCATTCATTATTTTACACTTTTTATTTTCTTTTATGTGTATGTACATATACATTTTTTTTTTTTTTTTTTTTAAAAGACAATTACAAAGTTAGAGACAGAAAGAGGCTCTTTACTACTTGTAGTCTGGTAGAAGCACCCCCAAAAAAGACAAAAACTATTCTCACTAATAACTAACTAATTAAATATCTAGCTAACTGATTAACTAACTAAGTAACTACCTTACTTACTACCTAACTACATGACTGACTAACTAACTAATAACTATTCTTCACATTTTTTTTTCTTTCACATTTTTTCTTTGCTCTGCCGGGATTCGAACCTGCAGCTTTTGGATGGGTGGGCGTCTAAAGGCGTGCCTTTTCAGACGGATGTCTTACCCCACTGCTAACAGACACCTATTCTACTTTCAGATATTTATGCCTTTTGAAGTTCACTTTTGTTCCTCCCCAACCAGCAGCTCATTCAAATATTCAGGTGTTTCCTATACAAGTCTGTTCGTATGCCTGTTATGAGTCTCCCGTCAACTTTAGAAAGTATGCTGAACTCAGCACTGCAGAACATGACGCTATCCCCGTTCAAATTGAAAGCAAAGGAAACCACATTGTCGTTGTCCTGAGCTTCAATACTATAACCGATTATTCCCTGTCACGTTACTACCACAGCATCCATGCTGTGTATCGCAGAAAGTGCCCCTTCCAGGTAAACAGGGATGACACTGTGAAACACAGAAGAAGCCAAGGGTAGGCAAGGCAGCCTCTTCATCCCCCATCTGGTTTATTTTTGCCAACTCTGCCCAGTTTGTTCTCTGGTGCTGATGCTGGCAGTGAAAAATTGTTTATACTGATAACCATGTAGCTGACATGATCATCATTTGCTTGCCTCTCTTCCCCAGTCTTTGTATGACACTCAAAACAATGAACAGCAAATTTACATGAAACTGTGTGGCGTCAATACACAGTTAGTGACAGTGTGCGATGACTCTGAGAAAAAGTGCGTAGCAGAAACAGATTTCCATATGACTGTTAGAGTAAAAAATAATGAAGGCTATGAACAGGAAATAATACAACCGAACGTGATTCAAAATCGATGCATTTACCCGACACAAAGCACAAAACTAATGTTAGAACATCAAGCACATGTGGCACAAACAGCGCCTAGCTCACTAAAGAAGCTAATGTGCAGCAACCACAGAATCCTGTCAACAAAACATTCACACACAAATAATGGCAACTACTGAGGAAAGAAGGAAAACTTGGTCAATCTCCTCCGTGTTTGTGGCGAAGTTCAACACATCACTTCTACATGGAGCAAACATGTTGTGAAAGGAAATCCTAACTACGACCCATCGTGACTGTCGTGTTGTAAAGTTGTGAGGTGGACTATTACTATGTGTGATTGACAGTCCAAGGGTTAGTTACAAATGTATTTAATACCACCATGTCGGATCCATGTCATGATGAACGTTTGTAAAGGCCAATTGTACAACGTTGTTTCCACATAATTTTCGTGTATGTGCTTCCGTCCTCACTGCAGTTCTCCCCTGCCCTCACCCCTACCCTGTTCCCCCATCCCATTCCTCCATAGTCCGTTTTGTGAAGGGCCTTAATAGCCTAAACCACATAAAACTATTCCCATTCATATTCTCTCTCTCTCTCTCTCTCTCTCTCCTCTCTCTCTCTCTCTCTCTCTCTCTCTCTCTCTTCTTCTGTCTGTCTGAAAAGTCACAAATTGAATACGTATATAAATTAATACCTAAATAAACGCCTTAATAAATAAACAGATAATAAATAAATAAATGTATATATATAAATAAAATATAATTGAGTAAATAACTATATAAATAAATAACTAATTAATAGAGACCACTAGAGGAAATGATGAAAAAGGAAGAAAAAAGAAAGGAAGGAAAGAAGGAAGGAAGGAAGGAAAAGAACCAAAAAACCAAGAGAGATAAACAAATTGGCAAGCAAAACCCAAAGTCTGCGTGCTGGGTAAGTGAAAAAAAAATTAGTTGATTACTTAATTAGTTACTTATTCTATCATTCTCAATTTATAACCATCTTCTCATAATATCTTCATGGTACATCCATCCTCCCTGTCTTACATTTCGTTCTTACTTCTTTCTTTATCTTCCTATTTCCATCTCTTCTTTGTTTCTTTGTTTCTTTTTTGTACTCTATTCATTCATTATTTTACACTTTTTATTTTCTTTTATGTGTATGTACATATACATTTTTTTTCTTTTTTTTTTTAAAAGACAATTACAAAGTTAGAGACAGAAAGAGGCTCTTTACTACTTGTAGTCTGGTAGAAGCACCCCCAAAAAAGACAAAAACTATTCTCACTAATTAACTAACTAATTAAATATCTAGCTAACTGATTAACTAACTAAGTAACTACCTTACTTACTACCTAACTACATGACTGACTAACTAACTAATTAACTATTCTTCACATTTTTTTTTCTTTCACATTTTTTCTTTGCTCTGCCGGGATTCGAACCTGCAGCTTTTGGATGGGTGGGCGTCTAAAGGCGTGCCTTTTTCAGACGGATGTCTTACCCCACTGCTAACAGACACCTATTCTACTTTCAGATATTTATGCCTTTTGAAGTTCAATTTTGTTCCTCTCCAACCAGCAGCTCATTCAAATATTCAGGCGTTTCCTAACAAGTCTGTTCGTATGCCTGTTATGAGTCTCCCGTCAACTTTAGAAAGTATGCTGAACTCAGCACTGCAGAACATGACGCTATCCCCGTTCAAAATTGAAAGCAAAGGAAACCACATTGTCGTTGTCCTGAGCTTCAATACTATAACCGATTATTCCCTGTCACGTTACTACCACAGCATCCATGCTGTGTATCGCAGAAAGTGCCCCTTCCAGGTAAACAGGGATGACACTGTGAAACACAGAAGAAGCCAAGGGTAGGCAAGGCAGCCTCTTCATCCCCCATCTGGTTTATTTTTGCCAACTCTGCCCAGTTTGTTCTCTGGTGCTGATGCTGGCAGTGAAAAAATTGTTTATACTGATAACCATGTAGCTGACAATGATCATCATTTGCTTGCCTCTCTTCCCCAGTCTTTGTATGACACTCAAAACAATGAACAGCAAATTTACATGAAACTGTGTGGCGTCAATACACAGTTAGTGACAGTGTGCGATGACTCTGAGAAAAAGTGCGTAGCAGAAACAGATTTCCATATGACTGTTAGAGTAAAAAATAATGAAGGCTATGAACAGGAAAATAATACAACCGAACGTGATTCAAAATCGATGCATTTACCCGACACAAAGCACAAAACTAATGTTAGAACATCAAGCACATGTGGCACAAACAGCGCCTAGCTCACTAAAGAAGCTAATGTGCAGCAACACACAGAATCCTGTCAACAAAACATTCACACACAAATAATGGCAACTATTGAGGAAAGAAGGAAGAACTTGGTCAATCTCCTCCGTGTTTGTGGCGAAGTTCAACACATCACTTCTACATGGAGCAAACATGTTGTGAAAGGAAATCCTAACTACGACCCATCGTGACTGTCGTGTTGTAAAGTTGTGAGGTGGACTATTACTATGTGTGATTGACAGTCCAAGGGTTAGTTACAAATGTATTTAATATCACGATATCGGATCCATGTCATGATGAACGTTTGTAAAGGCCAATTGTACAACGTTGTTTCCTCATAATTTTCGTATATGTGCTTCCGTCCTCACTCCAGTTCTCCCCTGCCCTCACCCCTACCCTGTTCCCCCATCCCATTCCTCCATAGTCCGTTTTGTGAAGGGCCTTAATAGCCTAAACCACATAAAACTATTCCCATTCATATTCTCTCTCTCTCTCTCTCTCTCTCTCTCTCTGTCTCTCTCTCTCTCTCTCTCTCTCCCTCTGTCTGTCTGAAAGTCAGAAATTGAATACGTATATAAATTAATACCTAAATAAACGCCTTAATAAATAAACAGATAATAAATAAATAAATGTATATATATAAATTAAAGTATAATTGAGTAAATAACTATATAAATAAATAACTAATTAATAGAGACCACTAGAGGAAATGATGAAAAAAGGAAGAAAAAAGAAAGGAAGGAAAGAAGGAAGGAAGGAAGGAAAAGAACCAAAAAACCAAGAGAGATAAACAAATTGGCAAGCAAAACCCCAAAGTCTGCGTGCTGGGTAAGTGAAACAAAAAATTAGTTGATTACTTAATTAGTTACTTGGTTCTATCATTCTCAATTTATAACCATCTTCTCATAATATCTTCATGGTACATCAATCCTCCCTGTCTTACATTTCGTTCTTACTTCTTTCTTTAAGAGAAAGTTTAGATCCACCTTCTTGGCCAGCAATCTTATTTCGCCCGCAAACCCCACTTTTCACATAATCAAATTTCCTCAGCCAAAAAAATAGCTAAAACCCTACAAAATTAAACAAATCTAATCGCGGGCGAAATAATTTTCCTGCTCTAGAACCGCACATTTAAACTTTCTCTCTGATTAATCTCAAGCACTACCAACAAATCAGAACAAACAACTGGTTTTCCGTCTTGGTTAGTTATTTTTACACACACCGAATTTATATCCTCACCAACTAATTTTTTAAATTGACTGTTTTTGTCAAATGTATATGACTGATAATCGCAAAACCCCACTTCAAGTGATGGCAACACTCTTAGAATCGTAGATGGCTGGCCATTATACAAATTAACATCTGTTTTTAATTCACTTAAATGGACATACAACCTTGGGTTAATTAGAAAATCGGATGGTCTACTACCTGCATACTCGTAAAGGCCACTTTCTAAGTACTTATGGGTGTTAACACTGTACGTTTCACCGCTATCATAAAAGCCTAAGATTCGCGCAAGCCCTTTAGGGAAAGTGTATTCTCTTCTTTCTTCTGGAAGGTGTATAGTAATTATAAGATTTGCCTCATTAATTTTTAACTTAATGCCAAAATTGCTAAATACGTCTTTTAAAGAACAAAAGTTGTAGTAACCATCAGGTATTTTTAACTGCTTTAATAAATTACCTTGTCCGTCCTTAACATTCACCCAGTTATTCTTAGCTTTTTCAGATATATTAATCCACCTAACTTTAAAACCAATTTCTCTAAGAGCAACCCTATTATTACCGCGCCTATTGTCAATTGGATACTTTAAGAACACACGCGTGCTTTGCTTGGTTATATAAAGGAACATCCTTTTTAAATCCTTTTTTAAAAAATCTATTTAAAAATGGAACCTTCTAAATATAATGAAAGTGCCACTTACGACGTAGGAGGGGTTTATGAGCCCAAATCTTTGGACTTTAGTAACCTAACCATCGCAGTGGATGAATCATATGGCTTTCTAGTCAGACTTGTAAACCCACTAACTAGATATTTAAATCCTCCAATAAAGAGTGATAGAGTGCCATCAGCATGGTCATCCAACCCTATGGCGTTTTACCAGAATCAGTTAAATTTTGCTATTTACTGCTCAACCACTGGCTGCGGTGTTTCATATGCAAACCATTTATACCACCCCAATCTCTTAGTAAGGTCAGTATATAACTTTCATGTTTATTATCAGTATAGACGCATACTAACTGAACTACAAGTACCCCTCCCCAACGACAACGCGTTTAATCCATTCAACAGCCCAATGGACAATAATGCATATGAAAGAATCTGCAACGAATTTAACATTAAACCTTCAAATAACTTTAGACAAAAGTTAGACCGCAATCACGGGTTAGGCACATTGTATTTGTGGGGCACGCATAGAGAATATAATTTTGACTACTGGCCCGGCCACACCTCTTTTAAGCCAAACTCTCAAGTTAGATTGGGATCAATAGAACAAAAACACCCCAATGCTTGGGCAACATTTATCTTAGATGAAAGTAAAGGCCTAACAATGCCAGGAGTGCAAAGACTTAATGACTCCATACGCACGTACGTTTGGTGCCTTTTAGGAGCGCAAGCACAGACCAAGTCTAGCATAGTGGATCAATCTACAGGCTTTGACGCCAGAAAACAATTTCTAGCCAATTTAGAAGATGCTATTAGCTCTGCTGTTGATTTGCCTTCCAGCATACAAAGGTACCAAAACGTTCTTTCACATGCTAGGTCAAAGGTTGACTTTGTTGTGGGTCATGGATTATACATGCTGCCTTCTGACCTTAGACTACAGATTGGCATGATACAGAATTATAATAATGAAATCCTCATAGCTGGAGACGATCAAAACTTAGGACACAATCAAGGCTTAAACACAAGGCCCGCGCCAGCCATTTTAAAAAAAGTATCTAGCCCAGAACCTGCAGTAAGCGACCCACCGCCACCAGTTATAAGCAGCCCAGAAAGCGACCCCCCGCCTGTTGATGTACCTCACCCCGACAGACACACTAGCGAAAAGACAGCCCTTGTTGTGTTTTTAACTTTTACTGGACTGGCTATACTTTATTTCACTAAAAATTAAACCGGCAGCCAGCACTCCTAACGTCCACAGATGGTCAGCCATATAACCAGCCACTTTGCCTATGGTAGACAAAACCCAACTAACAACACTGCCTATTATGCCAGGCAGAGCATCAAGCGCTTTGACAGCTAACTTCTTTAATAGGTTTGCTAGATGGTGCAGTTGTTTTCTAATCCAACTTTTACCGGGCTGAGGCGTTGGAGGAGCTACTGGTCCCGTTGGCGCACTGCCGGTTAATGCATAAACCAGTGTAGAGACAGCGAACCCAATGGCTGTTAGTATACTAACTATTGTAATTCACTGCTCTCTGAACAGAGTCCTTATTCTTTCGGCTAACGTAGTATTTTCATAAATCATTTTGTTTATAGTTTCTCTGATTCTGCTTATTTGGGTATCTATTTTTTCTCTGTTAATATACAACGCTGATAACCTGTTTGCCTTTTCTATCATTAAATTCTGTATTTTCGCCTGTATTCTAGCCTTTTCTTCCGGCTCTAAATTGTTATCATCTGCATCAGCCAGTTTATTTTTTTCTTCTTCTATCTCTCTCTCTAGCTCATTAAATTTTGCCAAATTGTTTTTTAGTTCTTCGTTTATAGTTGTTAAAGCAGACTTAACAGACCTGAGGTCACGCAGTTCAGCTTCAAGATCCTTGATTCTAGCTTTAAGAACCTCGTGTTCGCGCTCAGGCAATGAAGGATCATCAATTGTTTTTAAAGCCGTTTCTTCTTCTTCAGGACTCAGCTCACGTTCTCTTTGACTAGGCGATGAAGAATCGGTAATTGTTTCTTCATTAAAACTCGTCTCAATTTCTGCTATTAGTTCATCTGTTCTTTGACCTAACTCTCCAATAGAGATCATTTGTATTTCAGATCGTGTTGGCAACCTCCGCTCCACGTTCTGTAAAACTCTAACGACCTCAGGCTTTAGATTTGTAATGTTTAATCGTTCTGCATCAGCAGCAGGGAGTCTTTGTTTAATTGTACTTAGACTTAAAAACCTAGTTGGGTTTTGCACTGAAGTAACTCTTACACGGTCCACTTTAGTTTGTATATACAAATGACCGCCATCTTCTTCAAAATCGTTAGGATCAAGCACGTCTGGCAGCCCCCGTCCTATACTTTTACAGAATGATTCAATTCGTTGTCGCAATAGTTCGTGACGGGCTTTAGGGAGTGAAGAGCCTACTCCTAAAAGTTCTTGACGAGCACTAAGGACTGAAGAACCCACATCTTGAGGCTGTCTAGGGAGTAAAGAACCTGCTCCTTCAAGTTCATCTTGCAATGAAGGACTCGGCTCTGTTTCATCTTCTTCTTCAATAGGACTAATCGCGTCAAAATCTTCATCAGCCATATTTATATATTTATTATTTTTTGTTTTATAAAAAATGAACCCATACGGCTGCGACCTCGATCCATTCAGAAAAGCGAAGGAGCCCCACGGTATAAAAGGCATAAGACAGACTGTGCGCGTTGTAAATAATCCATCAACAATTGAGCCCAGTGAAATGTTAACAGTAAGATTTAGTGACCTCGGGCCTGACGATGTTATAATGCCAGGCACTGCCAGGCTGTCATTCAAAATATATATTGAGTCGGCGGATCCTAATGCTACTGTCGTTGCTAACCTGGGCAGGGCCATCATTAAAAATATGGTAATTAAACTGGAAGGTAGAGAAGTCTTCTCACTGAGTAGCGCAGACATTTTTAATCTCTATTCTGATCTGTGGCTGCCTAGAACAGAAAGAAAAGACAAAATCTTTCAGGGAATCCAGAGCCCAAACGGTCTTAAGCACAGGCTTAATGCTGCAGATGCAAAGGAAGACGAGGGAGACCAGGCAATAGCGCGAGCATTTAAGAACAGATTTTGCATCCCTCTAGATTTTGAACTGTTAAAAACCCATCAGCCATATTACCAAGGCGCACTAAGAGACAAACTTACTTACGAACTGACATTCAATGACAGCGGGTCTGTTATTTTATCAGATGATCCTCAAGCCAGATACACTGTCAGTAACATCTCTCTTAATTTTGATGTTGTTACTAACCCCGAACTGGCTAGAATAATCTTAAACCAGTATAAAAGTAGGGCGGTTGTTTACTTTGAAAGAGTTTTACACCACAGTCTAGCGATTAAAAACAAGCAAGACGCTGTCTGGGAAATAGCTATAAGCAATTTTTTAAGGTCCCTAAAGGGGGTTCTCTTGCTATTTACTAAACCCCCGACCCCTTTTCAGAGGGAATCTGAGGTGTTTTACAATCCAAAAATTGAGCAGTTGTCTTGCACAGTAGATGGCAAGCCTTTTCAGTTGTATTCAGCCGGACTTTTACCCTACCAACATTTTGATGAAATAAGAAAATTGTTTGCTGGAGGCAGACAGACAAGCCCCACAGCCGATCATGTGTGTAAAAAACTTCACCTTCACGATGTAAGACTCGAAGATTATCTAACAGACAAATATGGATTATGGCTGGATTTTAGATCCACGTATGACAACAGACTGCACGGGAGTGGAAGAAGGGTAGGGTCAGATGGCATACTCATACAGATTAATAAGGAAGAGGGGGAGAATGGCCAGATACAAATGCACGTTTTTGTGGTTTATGACGCCCAGCTGAACATTGAAGAAAATAGACTGAAAGAAATAGCCTATTAAAACAGATGGATAGTTTGAACTTTTTGCCTAAAGACCCGCACTGTTCGCTTATTTGTGGGATTACTGGGTGTGGGAAAACTGTCTTCGTGCTTGATTTGTTACAAACAGTCTACAGGTTTCATTACGAGTACATTGTTATATTCTGCACAACCATTAAGCACAACAAGTCTTACAAAGAAAGGCAGTTTGTTTGGACAGACGAGAATATATTTTTAGTTGATCCTACTGACAAGCTAAGCGACTGTTTAGAACATTACTATAAGCTATTTGAGGGAACCGAAACGCTGTTTATTATTGATGACTGTTCAGCTGAACAAGACATTGTTAAAAAAAGAAGGACTCTGTCTAAGCTAGCCTTTAGCGGAAGACACGCATTAGTTTCTGTTTGGCTCTTAACTCAAAAATACAATGCTGTCTTAAAAGACTTTAGATCGCAGTTAAAATCAGTCATCTTATTCTATACTAAGGACAGGGATAGTTTTTGAAGAGTGTTTAAGTGAAAATTATATAATCAGGGACAAGGATGAACTAAAAAAAAAAAAAGAGCAGCTAGAAAAATCTAAGCACGCTAAACTATGCTTACGGACTGACCCGCCAGTTCAATACGTTTGTTTATAACAAATTGTTTATAAGAAATTGTTTATTACAGATTGCTTATTATAGATTGCTTATAATAAATTGTTTATATTAAAAAGAATGTCTCGGGGGCCAGAATCAAAAGCAGAGTTAGCTCCTAAATGCGTTGCAGTAGAGATAAAAGATCTAGCAGATACAACGGACTTTGATCTAATAGGAGTGACAGGAAATGTTTATGGATTTGAGTACACCGACGATGGTGTTTACAAACGAATAGAAATTGAAGATAAAAAAACGGCAGCAATATCCTACCCTGGAAGAGATAAGAAATCTAAGGGCAAACGATTTTGGCAAACACGAATACAAACTTCATAAACGAGAGAATGCCTGGGCGTTGCTTCCTGACATTAACTGGGATTTAAAGTTTGAACTACGAAGCCCCTATGTATACTTTGATAAGAAATACAATTTTAGAAAAGCTTTGAATGAAGGACGCTTTCTTGCTAGCCTAGTCCCAGGATTACAACAGAAAAAGCAGATTGAAATAACTAAGCAGGGCTCTGTATATATGCTGCGGAGAAAGAAGTCCTTAGCTGGAGTGGGGGGCGACACCGTCGGCTTAGAATTTAACCCAAAACTAGAATCACTGCCTAGAAAAATGACGATGCTTTTTCGCTTATTTATTACTCCAAGGGAGTCTGATCCTAGTTTGCCAGAGCATACGTTAATCAGAGGTGTACAAATAAAGTCTGAAAAATTGGACGGGCCTCTTAGGCTTGTTATTGCTATTACTAAAAACGGGGATGAAATAAACACTTCTGTATCATCTGACAAAGTTACTGTGATGGTTGACAAAGACAAACTAACAGTACTCGATTTTATTTTCATTAAGTTTGTTGATTTTATTGCGTTTTACTCTGTTGATGAAGTGCTGCCAGAAGGGTTAATAAGAAAATATGTACAAGATTTAAAAAAATAATCTTGTTTTAAAATGGAAGACGGTCAGCAGTTTAGATTAAAGCACATGACTGAGCTTGAAGAAGAAATAGAAAGTGACTTGAATAAGTATAGGGTTACTAGAAAGAAATATGCTAAAGCTTTAAATATCCTTTCTTATATAATCACCGGCTCATCGGTTGTATCCAGCTTAAGCACTGGGTCTAGTGTCGCTCTTTTAGCTACTGGAGTTGGAACGCCGATGTCCATAGCTTTTGGGAGTGTTGGTTTAGGGCTAGGTGCCATGTCCACGATTGTAAGTGCTGTTTTAAAGAAGCTAACGCCCAAATTACAAAAGCACACTGCCATTGTAGCCCTAGCAACAGCAAAACTTCATTCATTAAGGCTGATTATAAGCGATACATTGCTGGATGGAAAAGTAACAGACGAAGAATTTAAACGAGCCATGGCTGATGGTGATGATTACAGACGACAAAAGATTGACCTCCAAAAGAAATGGAGAAAGACTTTTACTTCACAACAGGTAGACGCTGAGGCAATCAGAAAGAACATTGCAAAGCAGAACCTTGCAAACCCAAAAACGAGCCTGATTTAATTATTGTATTACCTATATATTGGCCTTAAAAAATGACGACTAAAGTAGTTACAGAGCTTAAAAATATATGCTGCGCCCTAGAGTTAATGATGGAGCGGGGGGCTAATGAAGAAGAGTTAAGAAACAAGTTTGACGAATTAATTGCGGATCTTTTTGAGCACACAGATATTCGTGAAAGTGTAACTAACGTAATCAGTAAAATGCCAGATTCTTGGCCCAACCCAGTTATAAAGTGTATTGCAATTTTAGTTAATATTATGGCTCCTGATGACGCTGAATTGTCTATTTTTGATAGCTCTGAAGGAGCAGCTATTCAATTTAACTAAATTTTAGTTGTTGTTTTTTGTATTACCTCAAATTAGTAAATATTAGCTAAATTTTAGTATTTATTTTTTTGTATTACCTATATATTGGCCTTAAAAAATGGCGGCCACAAAGACGTTGGATGCTAAACCAGTGGGCAATATGTTCAGTGAACTAGATATGGACATCATTAACCCCACAAATGTTCAGGAAAGCGTAACACATGCTATCTCTAAAATCCCAGAGTCTCTTCAAATTGACCCGCCAGCAAAAGTGTTGTTGGCTATTCTGATTGAATATATAACCCCCGATGATAGTAGTATACTAGTCTGGGTTTCAACTAGACAGAAAGAAGTAATCAGCTATTACGACTTTACACCTGGCTGGGCTGATTACATGCTTACACAGTTTAATCATGCGAGTGAAGAAGCGAAATTGCGCGGCTCCGGCTGGTCTGAAGGAACAGTCCTCGAAATCAAATTAAGACAAGCCAAATACTCTCCTATAGTTGGCAATTCTTACCTTCCTCTCCCAAGAGAGTTAGAGTTAAAACGAGCAGTCTTAAACATACAAAATTCGGATAACTTGTGTTTCATGTGGTGTATTTTGGCACATTTACATCACGTTAAAAATCATGCAAACAGAGTATCTAATTATAGGCGGTATATAAATGAGCTGAACTTAAATAACATAACCTTTCCAGTGAGCGTAGAAAGTATCGATCAGTTTGAAGAGCAAAACAAACCAATAACCGTAAGCGTATACACATGGAATTCAGTAGACAATCTGGTCCCTCTGAGGATTTCTCCCAACGCCCCTACTTTAGGCGAATCACTTGAGAATCATGTAGACTTGATTCTGTTTGCAGACGGTTCCAAGAGTCACTATGTATTAATCAGATCGATTAGCAGACTTCTGGCTTATACTACAAAGGACAAATTTAAACAGGAGCTTTGTAGAAGGTGTTTGGTCAGAATCCCATCTATAGAGGCAGCTGCTGAACATAAGAAACATTGTAAAAGTTTTGTAGACTGCAAAACCGAACTTCTTACGCCCAAACCAGGGTCTAAGGTTGGTTTTAAGAATGTACACAAAATGCAGATGAGACCATACGTAGTCTATGCTGACTTTGAAGCGATTTTGCCACAGTACTACAACCCTCAACAAGAACAAAAAACAACCATATTATCCCGCCATCAGATCTGTTCTTATGCATTTGTTGCTGTTAGGTCAGATGGCGGACACACACAGCCGGAGATGTACAGAGGCCCCGACGCAGCTGGTCGATTTTTGGAGCAGATGAAACACCTTCGCAATCAATTCTCTAATCAGCTGAACCTTTCAGACATTAAGATGACCCCCGAAGATGAAGAACGTTATAAATCATCTACACACTGCTGGATATGCAAATGCAAGTTATTAGGTGACACTGTAAGAGACCACGATCACATTACTGGTAAATTCAGAAGGGCGGCGCACAACAGTTGTAATCTTCAACTCAAGGTTAACCCCGAAAAATGGAAACTGCCAATCTTCTTTCATAACTTACGAGGCTACGATTCGCACTTTATCATGCAAGCAATAACTTCTGATTGTAAGAGAGTTAGCTGTATTGCACAGTCATCAGAAAAGTACATGACCTTTACTGTAGACTGTTTATCCTTCTATGATTCTGCCCAGCATCTGATGGGGAGTTTAAGCAAACTAGCAGAATCTTTACACGACTATCCAATCACTAAAAAATATTTCGACTCATCTTTAGTCCGTAAAGGCGTCTATCCTTATGAATACATGGACTCGTGGGAGAGGTTTGACGAGCCAGCGTTGCCACATAAAGACGATTTTTACAGCCGTCTTAGAGGCGGGGGCATATCTGACGCCGACTATGAATACGCGCAGAAAGCCTGGACAGAATTACACTGCAAAACGATGGGCGACTATCACGACCAATACTTGAAGGCCGATGTGTGTTTATTGGCAGATGTGTTTGAAAATTACAGATCCACTTGCATGGAACACTACGGCCTGGATTCGTCACAGTACATCTCTGCCCCGGGGTTGTCTTGGGATGCATTCCTGAAGTCTACAAACGTCGAGATTGACTTAATCTCGGATCTGGATACACTTCAGATGATTGAGGATGGGCTGAGAGGAGGCATTAGCATGGCCTGTCATCCTTACCGCAGAGCCAACAACAAGTATTTAGACGATTATGATCCAACTAAACCATCCAACTATCTAATGTACTTAGACGCCAACAATCTGTATGGGTGGGCCATGAGCCAGACACTGCCATTGAGAAACTTTAAAATGATAAACGGGCCTCATGAGGTTACTGCCGTGTTGAGTATGCTATCACAGCTTACACCCGATAATCCAATAGGATTAATCTTAGAAGTAGACTTAGATTATCCCGCAGAGTTGCACGACCCCCATAATGATTATCCTCTAGCTGCAGAAAAATTAAAGATGAGTCCCGCAGAACCACCCAAACTCGTGCCTAATCTTCGGCACAAGAGAAAGTACGTTTGCCATTACAGGCTGTTACAGTTTTACTTAAGACACGGGTTAAAACTAAGAGCTGTTCACAGAATAATTACCTTTGACCAAGAGCCTTTCATGAAGCCATACATCATGAAGAACACCGATCTTAGAACCAAGGCCCCGGACGCTTCAGAAAAAGACTTTTTTAAACTAATGAACAACAGCTGTTTTGGCAAAACCATGGAGAACGTACACAATCGTAAAGATGTAAGATTAGTTACGAAAGAAAAACAAGCAATTAAGCTGGTCTCTAAACCTAACTACCAAGACTTTAGACGGTTTAGCGACAGCCTGGTTGGCGTTATGATGAAGAAACAGAATGTGAAGTTGGACAAGCCGCGTTTATCGGGTTTGCCGTGCTAGAGTTGTCAAAGTTATTAATGCTTGAATTTCTGTACGACTACTTTAAACCGCTGTACCCAGAATCAAATGTCGTTTACACAGACACTGATAGTTTTATTCTAGACATCCCAACAGAAGACTTCTATAAGGATTTAGAGGCGGAGGTAGCTAAAGGAGCTGATGGGTGGTACGACACATGCGACTACCCAAAAGATTCGCCTTTACATTCAACTGTGAACAAGAAAGTGATTGGAAAGATGAAGGATGAACTTAATGGGATGGTTATACAAGAATATGTTGGCCTACGGTCGAAGATGTATAGCGTTGCTACCCAGACTTCTGTAACAAAGAAGGCTAAGGGTGTAAGTAAAGAAGTTGTCAAAAAAAAAAAAGTCACGGCAACTACAAGCAGGCTCTCTTTGAAAACAAAGTATTTCATCACACAAATGTTAATCTGCGCTCTACTCTTCATCAAGTAAACACAACCGCTGTTGATAAGAAGTCACTAGTCTCTAACAATAACAAGCGAACTTACGTTAATCCCGAGCTTTCATACGCTATAGGTCACTGGAGAACTTTACTTGTACTTTACCTGTACTTAACTAGTACTTTACTTAAGAACTTAACTAGTACTTAACATGACTTGCACTTAACTTGCACTTAACTTGCACTTAACTTGCACTTAACTTGTTATAACTGACTTAACCAGTACTTAGCTTGTACTTAACCAGTACTTAACAACACATTAAAAAAAAACTAATTTATTAAAAATGGGTCTACAGCAGGAGGTTGTACTTTTTTTGCAGAAGCTGGTTCTTTTACTGTTTTTGTGGGGGTTTGTAACTTTGTTGCTAAGTATGGCTTTAGGCGCTTGTATGCTAAAAGCCCTCCACCAACAACAATACTCCCCAGCACATAATAATACATCTTATAGTTTGATTGTGTTGTTGTTGGTGGCGGCGGCGGTGCTGGTGCTGATGCTGTATTACTATCTAATAATTTTTGTTTTGCTGCTTGGTTTGCTTTTTGCAGCCTGTTCCATTCAGCTAGTTTACGACCGGCCTCAACACGGCCAGCACTTTTAGCTTTAGTAACACTACTCACTTGCGGGACACTCACTTGTGGGACACTCACTTGTGGGGCACTCGCCTGTAAATTCACTTGTGGGACACTCGCCTGTGGGACATTTCTGCTCTGTGGAGTCTTCTTCTCCTGCTCGCTCATTTTTTTTAGTCTGATTAAAATTAATATGATTGAAATTAATATGATTGAAAGTAATTAATCCCATGATGAATGGGCATAACAACGTCCCAAATCTATAATACATGTCACATGCAAGAGATTCTAGGGACTTGGTTAAAACCGGATCTTGTGTTAAGTCATATTTTAAATCTTCTTCTGAATCAATCGGCGCTATCTTGCCTACTAACTTAGCATATAAACTAATTATTGTCTGTCCCACCGATCTAACCATTTTTGATCCTAGCTGTGCTTCGTACCTAGCGTAATACTTCTCAACGTCTGATGTAGACAATTGCTGAATCTGTTCAATACTTAGTTCAACGCCTAAATACTGCCTGGTTTTTCCACATGCAGCCAGAGAGTATAATCTTTCTTTATGACAGAGGTCTGCTGCCTCCTCACACTTTAATAGCTCGTCGCAATCCATTTTTTAAACTCTTTTTAAAAACAATAAAAATAATAAAACCATGAGTTTAACACTGGTTAATTATGCAGTGCCCATTGTCGGTGTTATAGTTTATTCAACCCTAGCAAAATGTTTGTTAAGAATAAAACCGCCCAACATGGGAAAGATAGAAGATTCGCCGAAACTAGTTACAATCTTATTTTTAGCTCTGGCAACAAAAGATTATCTAATTAAAAAGCATATAGACAGTCTTTCATATTATGATTATTTTAATTATTTTTTTAGTTAATAAAAAAAACATGAGCGAAAAAAAGATTATTAATACGATTTACCACTCTGCTGTAATCAGCGGCCTTAGTATAGGATATAGCACGTTAGCAAAAAACATGTTTAAAATGAGGCCGGCCGATCTAGAAAGGTTGGACATTGAGGATGTTGTTAAGGTTATAGCTGTAATAACGGCAGGGATTGCCTCAAAAGACTTTCTTGTTGCACAGGGAATTATCCCAGAAAACATCAATGCATAGAAAGATTGATTTATAAAAAAGATTGATTTATAAAAAAAAAGATTGATTTATAAAAAAAAAAGATTCATTCTAAAAAAGATTCATTCATTTATAAAAAGATGTCAGGATTAGTTCTGATGGTGGGCGGGGCTATTGTTAATGCATTGGCTTTCTCTGGCAGCAATTATATGTTTAGTAAATTGCGGTCTGATGAAGAGAGAGAACGCCATAACAAAGCAATGGAAGATTTAGCTAAGGCAAGAGACGCTTACGAGAAAAGGAGAATTGCTCACTTAGACTTTATTAATAAAAAGTTAAGAGAACAGGGACATGCAGAGCACACATTTACAGACGTTGATGAAGCAATGAATGAATATTACTTAGTGACAGGAAAGAAGTTTCTAACATCGTCACCGCCAGAACTGTCTGACTTTTATGAACCATCTGAGGATCAGAAAATGGTAGAAATAGGCTTTATTATAGGTGCTATGGGAGCAATCTTTCTTCTTGCATATTCAATCTAAAAAACAATAGTAAAAAATGTAATAAAAACAGTCTCTTATGGACGATACGAAGTACAAAATATATTATTCTCCTAGAGGGTATTGGAAAGGAAAGGCCGCTATTGATAAACTGAGTAAAGCTGCTAGGGTGTCTGAATCAGAAGCGAAAGACTGGCTTTCAAAACAAGCGATCTGGCAAATATATCTGCCCGCCCCAAAAAGAATAATAAGGCCTCGATTTGTTAACTCAGTTCCTAATGACACCCACCAGATGGACTTGTTGTATCTTCCACATGACAAAGTTAGAAGAAAAAAGTTTAAGTATGCTCTTACAGTTGTTGACATGGCTTCAAGGTATAAAGATGCTGAGCCTTTAACGGATAAAAGCTCAACTGCTGTGGCTGTGGCTTTACAACAAATATACATGCGAGGTCCATTAAAGTATCCTAGGCTGATTCAGGTTGATGATGGGAAAGAGTTTAAAGGAGCTGTAAACCAGTTGTTTTTAAGACATCGGGTTACAGTTAAGAGAGGGATCCCAGGCAACCATCGCTCCAGGCTCTAGTAGAAAACTTTAATAAAAATCTGGCTGAGCGTCTGTTTACCTATCAATATCATAGAGACCTTATGGACAAAACACGCAACACAGAATGGGTTAGGAGATTACCGGCAGTCTTACGCGCCATGAACAATGAAGAATTTAAAGCAACGGGCCTTAAGCCGGTGAACGCGATCAAATTAAAAAAAATTAGCATTACTGAAGACATCCAAGGTAATCAAAAACTCTTACCGTTTGGACTAAAAGTAAGATACTTGTATGCACCTGGAGAAGCAGAGGGCGATGTTAGAATTAGAGCCACAGACCCTATATGGAGCGTAGACGTATATGAAGTTGAAAGAATTATGAAAACAGCCCCTCCCGAGTATTATTTAAGAGAGACTCTTTCTTCCAAAAAGCCCGCCCCTAAAAGGTCGTTTGTTCGCGAAGAGTTGCAAGTTGTCCCGCCAAACACAGTGCCCGTTAGTTAATGTGCGGTTCTAGAGCAGGAAAATTATTTCGCCCGCGATTAGATTTGTTTAATTTTGTAGGGTTTTAGCTTTTTTTTTTTGGCTGAGGAAATTTGATTATGTGAAAAGTGGGGTTTGCGGGCGAAATAAGATTGCTGGCCAAGAAGGTGGATCTAAACTTTCTCTCTTTATCTTCCTATTTCCATCTCTTCTTTGTTTCTTTGTTTCTTTTTTGTACTCTATTCATTCATTATTTTACACTTTTTATTTTCTTTTATGTGTATGTACATATACATTTTTTTTCTTTTTTTTTAAAAAGACAATTACAAACTTAGAGACAGAAAGAGGCTCTTTACTACTTGTAGTCTGGTAGAAGCACCCCCAAAAAAGACAAAAACTATTCTCACTAATTAACTAACTAATTAAATATCTAGCTAACTGATTAACTAACTAAGTAACTACCTTACTTACTACCTAACTACATGACTGACTAACTAACTAATTAACTATTCTTCACATTTTTTTTTCTTTCACATATTTTCTTCGCTCTGCCGGGATTCGAACCTGCAGCTTTTGGATGGGTGGGCGTCTAAAGGCGTGCCTTTTTCAGACGGATGTCTTACTCCACTGCTAACAGACATCTATTCTACTTTCAGATATTTATGCCTTTTGAAGTTCAATTTTGTTCCTCCCCAACCAGCAGCTCATTCAAATATTCAGGTGTTTCCTATACAAGTCTGTTCGTATGCCTGTTATGAGTCTCCCGTCAACTTTAGAAAGTATGCTGAACTCAGCACTGCAGAACATGACGCTATCCCCGTTCAAAATTGAAAGCAAAGGAAACCACATTGTCGTTGTCCTGAGCTTCAATACTATAACCGATTATTCCCTGTCACGTTACTACCACAGCATCCATGCTGTGTATCACAGAAAGTGCCCCTTCCAGGTAAACAGGGATGACACTGTGAAACACAGAAGAAGCCAAGGGTAGGCAAGGCAGCCTCTTCATCCCCCATCTGGTTTATTTTTGCCAACTCTGCCCAGTTTGTTCTCTGGTGCTGATGCTGGCAGTGAAAAAATTGTTTATACTGATAACCATGTAGCTGACAATGATCATCATTTGCTTGCCTCTCTTCCCCAGTCTTTGTATGACACTCAAAACAATGAACAGCAAATTTACATGAAACTGTGTGGCGTCAATACACAGTTAGTGACAGTGTATGATGACTCTGAGAAAAAGTGCGTAGCAGAAACAGATTTCCATATGACTGTTAGAGTAAAAAAATACTGAAGGCTATGAACAGGAAAATAATACAACCGAACGTGATTCAAAATCGATGCATTTACCCGACACAAAGCACAAAACTAATGTTAGAACATCAAGCACATGTGGCACAAACAGCGCCTAGCTCACTAAAGAAGCTAATGTGCAGCAACACACAGAATCCTGTCAACAGAACATTCACACACAAATAATGGCAACTATTGAGGAAAGAAGGAAGAACTTGCTCAATCTCCTCCGTGTTTGTGGCGAAGTTCAACACATCACTTCTACATGGAGCAAACATGTTGTGAAAGGAAATCCTAACTACGACCCATCGTGACTGTCGTAACCAGCAGCTCATTCAAATATTCAGGTGTTTCCAACACAAGTCTGTTCGTATGCCTGTTATGAGTCTCCCGTCAACTTAGAAAGTATGCTGAACTCAGCACTGCAGAACTGACGCTATCCCCGTTCAAAATTGAAAGCAAAGGAAACCACACTGTCGTTGTCCTGAGCTTCAATACTATAA
>CM065727.1:5749944-5769944 GCA_033310375.1 Conus canariensis
ACGACCCATCGTGACTGTCGTGTTGTAAAGTTGTGAGGTGGACTATTACTATGTGTGATTGACAGTCCAAGGGTTACTTACAAATGTATTTAATACCACCATGTCGGATCCATGTCATGATGAACGTTTGTAAAGGCCAATTGTACAACGTTGTTTCCACATAATTTTCGTGTATGTGCTTCCGTCCTCACTCCAGTTCTCCCCTGCCCTCACCCCTACCCTGTTCCCCCATCCCATTCCTCCATAGTCCGTTTTGTGAAGGGCCTTAATAGCCTAAACCACATAAAACTATTCCCATTCATATTCTCTCTCTCTCTCTCTCTCTCCCCTCTCTCTTCTCTCTCTCTCTCTCTCTCTGTCTGTCTGTCTGTCTGTCTGAAAAGTCACAAATTGAATACGTATATAAATTAATACCTAAATAAACGCCTTAATAAATAAACAGATAATAAATAAATAAATGTATATATATATAAATAAAAATATAATTGAGTAAATAACTATATAAATAAATAACTAATTAATAGAGACCACTAGAGGAAATGATGGAAAAAGGAAGAAAAAAGAAAGGAAGGAAAGAAGGAAGGAAGGAAGGACAAGAACAAAAAACCAAGAGAGATAAACAAATTGGCAAGCAAAACCCCAAAGTCTGCGTGCTGGGTAAGTGAAAAAGAAATTAGTTGATTACTTAATTAGTTACTTAATTCTATCATTCTCAATTTATAACCATCTTCTCATAATATCTTCATGGTACATCCATCCTCCCTGTCTTACATTTCGTTCTTACTTCTTTCTTTATTTTCCTATTTCCATCTCTTCTTTGTTTCTTTGTTTCTTTTTTGTACTCTATTCATTCATTATTTTACACTTTTTATTTTCTTTTATGTGTATGTACATATACATTTTTTTTCTTTTTTTTTTAAAAGACAATTACAAAGTTAGAGACAGAAAGAGGCTCTTTACTACTTGTAGTCTGGTAGAAGCACCCCCAAAAAAGACAAAAACTATTGTCACTAATTAACTAACTAATTAAATATCTAGCTAACTGATTAACTAACTAAGTAACTACCTTACTACATGACTGACTAACTAACTAATTAACTATTCTTCACATTTTTTTTTCTTTCACATTTTTTCTTCGCTCTGCCGGATTCGAACCTGCAGCTTTTGGATGGGTGGGCGTCTAAAGGCGTGCCTTTTTCAGACGGATGTTTTACCCCACTCCTAACAGACACCTATTCTACTTTCAGATATTTATGCCTTTTGAAGTTCAAGTTTGTTCCTCTCCATCCAGCAGCTCATTCAAATATTCAGGCGTTTCCTATACAAGTCTGTTCGTATGCCTGTTATGAGTCTCCCGTCAACTTTAGAAAGTATGCTGAACTCAGCACTGCAGAACATGACGCTATCCCCGTTCAATATTGAAAGCAAAGGAAACCACATTGTCGTTGTCCTGAGCTTCAATACTATAACCGATTATTCCCTGTCACGTTACTACCACAGCATCCATGCTGTGTATCGCAGAAAGTGCCCCTTCCAGGTAAACAGGATGACACTGTGAAACACAGAAGAAGCCAAGGGTAGGCAAGGCAGCCTCTTCATCCCCCATCTGGTTTATTTTTGCCAACTCTGCCCAGTTTGTTCTCTGGTGCTGATGCTGGCAGTGAAAAAATTGTTTATACTGATAACCATGTAGCTGACAATGATCATCATTTGCTTGCCTCTCTTCCCCAGTCTTTGTATGACACTCAAAACAATGAACAGCAAATTTACATGAAACTGTGTGGCGTCAATACACAGTTAGTGACAGTGTGCGATGACTCTGAGAAAAAGTGCGTAGCAGAAACAGATTTCCATATGACTGTTAGAGTAAAAAATACTGCAGGCTATGAACAGGAAAATAATACAACCGAACGTGATTCAAAATCGATGCATTTACCCGACACAAAGCACAAAACTAATGTTAGAACATCAAGCACATGTGGCACAAACAGCGCCTAGCTCACTAAAGAAGCTAATGTGCAGCAACACACAGAATCCTGTCAACAAAACATTCACACACAAATAATGGCAACTATTGAGGAAAGAAGGAACAACTTGGTCAATCTCCTCCGTGTTTGTGGCGAAGTTCAACACATCACTTCTACATGGAGCAAACATGTTGTGAAAGGAAATCCTAACTACGACCCATCGTGACTGTCGTGTTGTAAAGTTGTGAGGTGGACTATTACTATGTGTGATTGACAGTCCAAGGGTTACTTTCAAATGTATTTAATACCACCATGTCGGATCCATGTCATGATGAACGTTTGTAAAGGCCAATTGTACAACGTTGTTTCCACATAATTTTCGTGTATGTGCTTCCGTCCTCACTCCAGTTCTCCCCTGCCCTCACCCCTACCCTGTTCCCCCATCCCATTCCTCCATAGTCCGTTTTGTGAAGGACCTTAATAGCCTAAACCACATAAAACTATTCCCATTCATATTCTCTCTCTCTCTCTCTCTCTCTCTCTCTCTCTCTCTCTCTCTCTCTCTCTCTCTCTCTCTCTCTCTGTCTGTCTGTCTGTCTGAAAAGTCACAAATTGAATACGTATATAAATTAATACCTAAATAAACGCCTTAATAAATAAACAGATAATAAATAAATAAATGTATATATATAAATGAAAATATAATTGAGTAAATAACTATATAAATAAATAACTAATTAATAGAGACCACTAGAGGAAATGATGAAAAAAGGAAGAAAAAAGAAAGGAAGGAAAGAAGGAAGGAAGGAAGGAAAAGAACCAAAAAACCAAGAGAGATAAACAAATTGGCAAGCAAAACCACAAACTCTGCGTGCTGGGTAAGTGAAACAAAAAATTAGTTGATTACTTAATTAGTTACTTGGTTCTATCATTCTCAATTTATAACCATCTTCTCATAATATCTTCATGGTACATCCATCCTCCCTGTCTTACATTTCGTTCTTACTTCTTTCTTTATCTTCCTATTTCCATCTCTTCTTTCTTTCTTTTTTGTACTCTATTCATTCATTATTTTACACTTTTTATTTTCTTTTATGTGTATGTACATATACATTTTTTTTCTTTTTTTTTTAAAAAGACAATTACAAAGTTAGAGACAGAAAGAGGCTCTTTACTACTTGTAGTCTGGTAGAAGCACCCCCAAAAAAGACAAAAACTATTCTCACTAATTAACTAACTAATTACATATCTAGCTAACTGATTAACTAACTAAGTAACTACCTTACTTACTACCTAACTACATGACTGACTAACTAACTAATTAACTATTCTTCACATTTTTTTTTCTTTCACATTTTTTCTTTGCTCTGCCGGGATTCGAACCTGCAGCTTTTGGATGGGTGGGCGTCTAAAGGCGTGCCTTTTTCAGACGGATGTCTTACCCCACTGCTAACAGACATCTATTCTACTTTCAGATATTTATGCCTTTTGAAGTTCAATTTTGTTCCTCCCCAACCAGCAGCTCATTCAAATATTCAGGCGTTTCCTATACAAGTCTGTTCGTATGCCTGTTATGAGTCTCCCGTCAACTTTAGAAAGTATGCTGAACTCAGCACTGCAGAACATGACGTTATCCCCGTTCAAAATTGAAAGCAAAGGAAACCACATTGTCGTTGTCCTGAGCTTCAATACTATAACCGATTATTCCCTGTCACGTTACTACCACAGCATCCATGCTGTGTATCGCAGAAAGTGCCCCTTCCAGGTAAACAGGGATGACACTGTGAAACACAGAAGAAGCCAAGGGTAGGCAAGGCAGCCTCTTCATCCCCCATCTGGTTTATTTTTGCCAGCTCTGCCCAGTTTGTTCTCTGGTGCTGATGCTGGCAGTGAAAAAATTGTTTATACTGATAACCATGTAGCTGACAATGATCATCATTTGCTTGCCTCTCTTCCCCAGTCTTTGTATGACACTCAAAACAATGAACAGCAAATTTACATGAAACTGTGTGGCGTCAATACACAGTTAGTGACAGTGTGCGATGACTCTGAGAAAAAGTGCGTAGCAGAAACAGATTTCCATATGACTGTTAGAGTAACAAAATAATGAAGGCTATGAACAGGAAAATAATACAACCGAACGTGATTCAAAATCGATGCATTTACCCGACACAAAGCACAAAACTAATGTTAGAACATCAAGCACATGTGGCACAAACAGCGCCTAGCTCACTAAAGAAGCTAATGTGCAGCAACACACAGAATCCTGTCAACAGAACATTCACACACAAATAATGGCAACTATTGAGGAAAGAAGGAACAACTTGCTCAATCTCCTCCGTGTTTGTGGCGAAGTTCAACACATCACTTCTACATGGAGCAAACATGTTGTGAAAGGAAATCCTAACTACGACCCATCGTGACTGTCGTGTTGTAAAGTTGTGAGGTGGACTATTACTATGTGTGATTGACAGTCCAAGGGTTACTTACAAATGTATTTAATACCACCATGTCGGATCCATGTCATGATGAACGTTTGTAAAGGCCAATTGTACAACGTTGTTTCCACATAATTTTCGTGTATGTGCTTCCGTCCTCACTCCAGTGCTCCCCTGCCCTCACCCCTACCCTGTTCCCCCATCCCATTCCTCAATAGTCCGTTTTGTGAAGGGCCTTAATAGCCTAAACCACATAAAACTATTCCCATTCATATTCTCTCTCTCTCTCTCTCTCTCTCTCTCTCTCTCTCTCTCTCTCTCTCTCTCTCTCTCTCTCTCTCTGTCTGTCTGTCTGAAAAGTCACAAATTGAATACGTATATAAATTAATACCTAAATAAACGCCTTAATAAATAAACAGATAATAAATAAATAAATGTATATATATAAATAAAAATATAATTGAGTAAATAACTATATAAATAAATAACTAATTAATAGAGACCACTAGAGGAAATGATGGAAAAAGGAAGAAAAAAGAAAGGAAGGAAAGAAGGAAGGAAGGAAGGAAAAGAACAAAAAACCAAGAGAGATAAACAAATTGGCAAGCAAAACCCCAAAGTCTGCGTGCTGGGTAAGTGAAAAAGAAATTAGTTGATTACTTAATTAGTTACTTAATTCTATCATTCTCAATTTATAACCATCTTCTCATAATATCTTCATGGTACATCAATCCTCCCTGTCTTACATTTCGTTCTTACTTCTTTCTTTATCTTCCTATTTCCATCTCTTCTTTGTTTCTTTGTTTCTTTTTTGTACTCTATTCATTCATTATTTTACACTTTTTATTTTCTTTTATGTGTATGTACATATACATTTCTTTTTTTTTTTTTTTTTTTAAAGACAATTACAAAGTAAGAGACAGAAAGAGGCTCTTTACTACTTGTAGTCTGGTAGAAGCACCCCCAAAAAAGACAAAAACTATTCTCACTAATTAACTAACTAATTAAATATCTAGCTAACTGATTAACTAACTAAGTAACTACCTTACTTACTACCTAACTACATGACTGACTAACTAACTAATTAACTATTCTTCACTTTTTTTTTTCCTTTCACATTTTTTCTTCGCTCTGCCGGGATTCGAACCTGCAGCTTTTGGATGGGTGGGCGTCTAAAGGCGTGCCTTTTTCAGACGGATGTCTTACCCCACTGAAAACAGACATCTATTCTACTTTCAGATATTTATGCCTTTTGAAGTTCACTTTTGTTCCTCCCCATCCAGAAGCTCATTCAAATATTCAGGTGTTTCCTACACAGGTCTGTTCGTATGCCTGTTATGAGTTTCCCGTCAAATTTAGAAAGTATGCTGAACTCAGCACTGCAGAACATGACGCTATCCCCGTTCAATATTGAAAGCAAAGGAAACCACATTGTCGTTGTCCTGAGCTTCAATACTATAACCGATTATTCCCTGTCACGTTACTACCACAGCATCCATGCTGTGTATCGCAGAAAGTGCCCCTTCCAGGTAAACAGGGATGACACTGTGAAACACAGAAGAAGCCAAGGGTAGGCAAGGCAGCCTCTTCATCCCCCATCTGGTTTATTTTTGCCAACTCTGCCCAGTTTGTTCTCTGCTGCTGATGCTGGCAGTGAAAAAATTGTTTATACTGATAACCATGTAGCTGAGAATGATCATCATTTGCTTGCCTCTCTTCCCCAGTCTTTGTATGACACTCAAAACAATGAACAGCAAATTTACATGAAACTGTGTGGCGTCAATACACAGTTAGTGACAGTGTGCGATGACTCTGAGAAAAAGTGCGTAGCAGAAACAGATTTCCATATGACTGTTAGAGTAAAAAATACTGCAGGCTATGAACAGGAAAATAATACAACCGAACGTGATTCAAAATCGATGCATTTACCCGACACAAAGCACAAAACTAATGTTAGAACATCAAGCACATGTGGCACAAACAGCGCCTAGCTCACTAAAGAAGCTAATGTGCAGCAACACACAGAATCCTGTCAACAAAACATTCACACACAAATAATGGCAACTATTGAGGAAAGAAGGAACAACTTGGTCAATCTCCTCCGTGTTTGTGGCGAAGTTCAACACATCACTTCTACATGGAGCAAACATGTTGTGAAAGGAAATCCTAACTACGACCCATCGTGACTGTCGTGTTGTAAAGTTGTGAGGTGGACTATTACTATGTGTGATTGACAGTCCAAGGGTTACTTTCAAATGTATTTAATACCACCATGTCGGATCCATGTCATGATGAACGTTTGTAAAGGCCAATTGTACAACGTTGTTTCCACATAATTTTCGTGTATGTGCTTCCGTCCTCACTCCAGTTCTCCCCTGCCCTCACCCCTACCCTGTTCCCCCATCCCATTCCTCCATAGTCCGTTTTGTGAAGGACCTTAATAGCCTAAACCACATAAAACTATTCCCATTCATATTCTCTCTCTCTCTCTCTCTCTCTCTCTCTCTCTCTCTCTCTCTCTCTCTCTCTCTCTCTCTCTCTGTATGAAAAGTCACAAATTGAAAACGTATATAAATTAATACCTAAATAAACGCCTTAATAAATAAACAGATAATAAATAAATAAATGTATATATACAAATTAAAATATAATTGAGTAAATAAGTATATAAATAAATAACTAATTAATAGAGACCACTAGAGGAAATGATGAAAAAAGGAAGAAAAAAGAAAGGAAGGAAAAAAGGAATGAAGGAAGGAAAAGAACCAAAAAACCAAGAAAGATAAACAAATTGGCAAGCAAAACCCCAAAGTCTGCGTGCTGGGTAAGTGAAACAAAAAATTAGTTGATTACTTAATTAGTTACTTGGTTCTATCATTCTCAATTTATAACCATCTTCTCATAATATCTTCATGGTACATCAATCCTCCCTGTCTTACATTTCGTTCTTACTTCTTTCTTTATCTTCCTATTTCCATCTCTTCTTTCTTTCTTTTTTGTACTCTATTCATTCATTATTTTACACTTTTTATTTTCTTTTATGTGTATGTACATATACATTTTTTTTCTTTTTTTTTTAAAAAGACAATTACAAAGTTAGAGACAGAAAGAGGCTCTTTACTACTTGTAGTCTGGTAGAAGCACCCCCAAAAAAGACAAAAACTATTCTCACTAATTAACTAACTAATTACATATCTAGCTAACTGATTAACTAACTAAGTAACTACCTTACTTACTACCTAACTACATGACTGACTAACTAACTAATTAACTATTCTTCACATTTTTTTTTCTTTCACATTTTTTCTTTGCTCTGCCGGGATTCGAACCTGCACCTTTTGGATGGGTGGGCGTCTAAAGGCGTGCCTTTTTCAGACGGATGTCTTACCCCACTGCTAACAGACATCTATTCTACTTTCAGATATTTATGCCTTTTGAAGTTCAATTTTGTTCCTCCCCAACCAGCAGCTCATTCAAATATTCAGGCGTTTCCTATACAAGTCTGTTCGTATGCCTGTCATGAGTCTCCCGTCAACTTTAGAAAGTATGCTGAACTCAGCACTGCAGAACATGACGCTATCCCCGTTCAAAATTGAAAGCAAAGGAAACCACATTGTCGTTGTCCTGAGCTTCAATACTATAACCGATTATTCCCTGTCACGTTACTACCACAGCATCCATGCTGTGTATCGCAGAAAGTGCCCCTTCCAGGTAAACAGGGATGACACTGTGAAACACAGAAGAAGCCAAGGGTAGGCAAGGCAGCCTCTTCATCCCCCATCTGGTTTATTTTTGCCAACTCTGCCCAGTTTGTTCTCTGGTGCTGATGCTGGCAGTGAAAAAATTGTTTATACTGATAACCATGTAGCTGACAATGATCATCATTTGCTTGCCTCTCTTCCCCAGTCTTTGTATGACACTCAAAACAATGAACAGCAAATTTACATGAAACTGTGTGGCGTCAATACACAGTTAGTGACAGTGTGCGATGACTCTGAGAAAAAGTGCGTAGCAGAAACAGATTTCCATATGACTGTTAGAGTAAAAAAATAATGAAGGCTATGAACAGGAAAATAATACAACCGAACGTGATTCAAAATCGATGCATTTACCCGACACAAAGCACAAAACTAATGTTAGAACATCAAGCACATGTGGCACAAACAGCGCCTAGCTCACTAAAGAAGCTAATGTGCAGCAACACACAGAATCCTGTCAACAAAACATTCATACACAAATAATGGCAACTATTGAGGAAAGAAGGAACAACTTGCTCAATCTCCTCCGTGTTTGTGGCGAAGTTCAACACATCACTTCTACATGGAGCAAACATGTTGTGAAAGGAAATCCTAACTACGACCCATCGTGACTGTCGTGTTGTAAAGTTGTGAGGTGGACTATTACTATGTGTGATTGACAGTCCAAGGGTTACTTTCAAATGTATTTAATACCACCATGTCGGATCCATGTCATGATGAACGTTTGTAAAGGCCAATTGTACAACGCTGTTTCCACATAATTTTCGTGTATGTGCTTCCGTCCTCACTCCAGTTCTCCCCTGCCCTCACCCCTACCCTGTTCCCCCATCCCATTCCTCCATAGTCCGTTTTGTCAAGGGCCTTAATAGCCTAAACCACATAAAACTATTCCCATTCATATTCTCTCTCTCTCTCTCCTCTCTCTCTCTCTCTCTCTCTCTCTCTCTCTCTCTCTCTCTCTCTCCTCTGTCTGAAAAGTCACAAACTGAATACGTATATAAATTAATACCTAAATAAACGCCTTAATAAATAAACAGATAATAAATAAATGAATGTATATATATATATAAATAAAAATATAATTGAGTAAATAACTTTATAAATAAATAACTAATTAATAGAGACCACTAGAGGAAATAATGAAAAAGGGAAGAAAAAAGAAAGGAAGGAAAAAAGGAAGGAAGGAAGGAAAAGAACCAAAAAACCAAGAGAGATAAACAAATTGGCAAGCAAAACCCCAAAGTCTGCGTGCTGGGCAAGTGAAAAAAAAATTAGTTGATTACTTAATTAGTTACTTAATTCTATCATTCTCAATTTAAAACCATCTTCTCATAATATCTTCATGGTACATCAATCCTCCCTGTCTTACATTTCGTTCTTACTTCTTTCTTTATCTTCCTATTTCCATCTCTTCTTTGTTTCTTTGTTTCTTTTTTGTACTCTATTCATTCATTATTTTACACATTTTATTTTCTTTTATGTGTATGTACATATACATTTTTTTTTAATTTTTTTTTTATAAAGACAATTACAAAGTTACAGACAGAAAGAGGCACTTTACTACTTGTAGTCTGGTAGAAGCACCCCCAAAAAAGACAAAAACTATTCTCACTAACTAACTAACTAATTAAATATCTAGCTAACTGATTAACTAACTAAGTAACTACCTTACTTACTACCTAACTACATGACTGACTAACTAACTAATTAACTAACTAACTAACTAACTAACTATTCTTCACATTTTTTTTCTTTCACATTTTTTCTTGTATGTGCTTCCGTCCTCACTCCAGTTCTCCCCTGCCTTCACCCCTACCCTGTTCCCCCATCCCATTCCTCCATAGTCCGTTTTGTCAAGGGCCTTAATAGCCTAAACCACATAAAACTATTCCCATTCATATTCTCTCTCTCTCTCTCTCTCTCTCTCTCTCTCTCTCTCTCTCTCTCTCTCTCTCTCTGTCTGTCTGAAAAGTCACGAATTGAATACGTATATAAATTAATACCTAAATAAATGCCTTAATAAATAAACAGATAATAAATAAATAAATGTATATATATAAATAAAAATATAATTGAGTAAATAACTATATAAATAAATAACTAATTAATAGAGACCACTAGAGGAAATGATGAAAAAGGGAAGAAAAAAGAAAGGAAGGAAAGAAGGAAGGAAGGAAGGAAAAGAACCAAAAAACCAAGAGAGATAAACAAATTGGCAAGCAAAACCCCAAAAGTCTGCGTGCTGGGTAAGTGAAACAAAAAAATTAGTTGATTACTTAATTAGTTACTTAGTTCTATCATTCTCAATTTATAACCATCTTCTCATAATATCTTCATGGTACATCAATCCTCCCTGTCTTACATTTCGTTCTTACTTCTTTCTTTATCTTCCTATTTCCATCTCTTCTTTGTTTCTTTGTTTCTTTTTTGTACTCTATTCATTCATTATTTTACACTTTTTATTTTCTTTTATGTGTATGTACATATACATTTTTTTTTTCTTTTTTTTTTTAAAGACAATTACAAAGTTAGAGACAGAAAGAGGCTCTTTACTACTTGTAGTCTGGTAGCACCCCCAAAAAAGACAAAAACTATTCTCACTAACTAACTAATTAAATATCTAGCTAACTGATTAACTAAGTAACTACCTTACTTACTACCTAACTACATGACTGACTAACTAACTAATTAACTATTCTTCACATTTTTTTTTCTTTCACATTTTTTCTTTGCTCTGCCGGGATTCGAACCTGCAGCTTTTGGATGGGTGGGCGTCTAAAGGCGTGCCTTTTTCAGACAGATGTCTTACTCCACTGCTAACAGACACCTATTCTACTTTCAGATATTTATGCCTTTTAAAGCTCACTTTTGTTCCTCCCCAACCAGCAGCTCATTCAAATATTCAGGTGTTTCCTACACAAGTCTGTTCGTGTGCCTGTTATGACTCTCCCGTCGACTTTAGAAAGTATGCTGAACTCAGCACTGCAGAACATGACGCTATCCCCTTCAAAACTGAAAGCGAAGGAAACCACATTGTCATTGTCCTGAGCTTCAATACTATAACCGATTATTCCCTGTCACGTTACTACCACAGCATCCATGCTGAGTATCGCAGAAAGTGCCCCTTCCAGGTAAACAGGGATAACATTGTGAAACACAGAAGAAGCCAAGGGTAGGCAAGGCAGCCTTTTCATCTCCATCTGGTTATTTTTGCCAACTCTGCCCAGTTTGTTCTCTGGTGCTGATGCTGGCAGTGAAAAAATTGTTTATACTGATAACCATGTAGCTGACAATGATCATCATTTCCTTGCCTCTTTTCCCCAGTCTTTGTATGACACTCAAAACGATGAACAGCAAATTTACATGAAACTGTGTGGCGTCAATACACAGTTAGTGACAGTGTGTGATGACTCTGAGAAAAAGTGCGTAGCTGAAACAGATTTCCATATGACTATTAGAGTAAAAAATACTGCAGGCTATGAACAGGAAAATAATACAACCGAACGTGATTCAAAATCGATTTATTTACCCGACACAAAGCACAAAACTAATGTTAGAACATCAAGCACATGTGGCACAGACAGCGCCAAGCTCACCAAAGAAGCTAATGTGCAGCAGCACACAGAATCTTGTCGACAAAACATTCACACACAAATAATGGCAACTACTGAGGAAAGAGGGAACAACTTGGTCAATCTCCTCCGTGTTTGTGGCGAAGTTCAACATATCATTTCTACATGGAGCAAACATGTTGTGAAAGGAAATCCTCACTACGACCCATCGTGACTGTCGTGTTGTAAAGTTGTGAGGTGGACTATTACTATGTGTGATTGACAGTCCAAGGATTAGTTACAAATGTATTTAATACCACCATGTCGGATCCATGTCATGATGAACGTTTGTAAAGGCCAATTGTACAACGTTTTTTCCACATAATTTTCGTGTATGTGCTTCCGTCCTCACTCCAGTTCTCCCCTGCCCTCACCCCTACCCTGTTCCCCCATCCCATTCCTCCATAGTCCGTTTTGTGAAGGGCCTTAATAGCCTAAACCACATAAAACTATTCCCATTCATATTCCTTCTCTCTCTCTCTCCTCCTCTCTCTCTCTCTCTCTCTCTCTCTCTCTCTGTGTGTGTGTGTGTGTGTGTGTGTGTGTGTGTGTGTGTGTGTGTGTGTGTGTGTGTGTGTGTGAAAAGTCACAACTTGAATACGTATATAAATTAATACCTAAATAAACGCTTTAATAAATAAACAGATAATAAATAAATAAATGTATATATATAGAAATAAAAATATAATTGAGTAAATAACTATATAAATAAATAACTAATTAACAGATACCACCACAGCAAATGATGGGGAAAAAAAAGGAAGAAAAAAGAAAGGAAGGAAAGAAGGAAGGAAGGAAGGAAAAGAACCAAAAAACCAAGAGAGATAAACAAATTGGCAAACAAAACCCCAAAGTCTGGCTGGTGGGTAAGTGAAAACAAATTAGTTGATTACTTAATTAGTTACTTAGTTAGTTCTATCATTCTCAATTTATAACCATCTTCTCATAATATCTTCATGGTACATCAATCCTCCCTATCTTACATTTCGTTCTTACTTCTTTCTTTATCTTCCTATTTCCATCTCTTCTTTGTTTCTTTGTTTCTTTTTGTACTCTATTCATTCATTCTTTTACACTTTTTATTTTCTTTTATGTGTATGTACATATACATTTTTTTTCTTTTTTTAAAGGCAATTACAAACTTAGAGACAGAAAGAGGCTCTTTACTACTTGTAGTCTGGTAGAAGCACCCCCAAAAAAGACAAAAACTATTCTCACTTATTAACTAACTAATTAAATATCTAGCTAACTGATTAACTAATTAACTAACTGAGTAACTACCTTACTTACTACCTAACTACATGACTGACTAACTAACTAATTAACTATTCTTCACATTTTTTTTTTCTTTCACATTTTTTCTTTGCTCTGCCGGGATTCCAACCTGAAGCTTTTGGATCGCTGGGCGTCTGAAGGCGTGCCTTTTTCAGATGGATGTCTTACACCACTGCTAACAGACACCTATTCTACTTTCAGATATTTATGCCTTTTAAAGCTCACTTTTGTTCCTCCCCAACCAGCAGCTCATTCAAACATTCAGGTGTTTCCTACACAAGTCTGTTCGTGTGCCTGTTATGACTCTCCCGTCAACTTTAGAAAGTATGCTGAACTCAGCACTGCAGAACATGACGCTATCCCCGTTCAAAATTGAAAGCAAAGGAAACCACATTGTCATTGTCCTGAGCTTCAATACTATAACCGATTATTCCCTGTCACGTTACTACCACAGCATCCATGCTGAGTATCGCAGAAAGTGCCCCTTCCAGGTAAACAGGGATAACACTGTGAAACACAGAAGAAGCCAAAGGTAGGCAAGGCAGCCTTTTCATCTCCATCTGGTTTATTTTGCTAACTCTGCCCAGTTTGTTCTCTGGTGCTGATGCTGGCAGTGAAAAAATTGTTTATACTGATAACCATGTAGTTGACAATGATCATCATTTGCTTGCCTCTTTTCCCCAGTCTTTGTATGACACTCAAAACGATGAACAGCAAATTTACATGAAACTGTGTGGCGTCAATACACAGTTAGTGACAGTGTGTGATGACTGAGAAAAAGTGCGTAGCTGAAACAGATTTCCATATGACTATTAGAGTAAAAAATACTGCAGGCTATGAACAGGAAAATAATACAACCCAACGTGATTCAAAATCGATGTATTTACCCGACACAAAGCACAAAACTAATGTTAGAACATCAAGCACATGTGGCACAGACAGCACCAAGCTCACCAAAGAAGCTAATGTGCAGCAGCACACAGAATCTTGTCAACAAAACATTCACACACAATAATGGCAACTACTGAGGAAAGAGGGAAGAACCTGGTCAATCTCCTCCGTGTTTGTGGCGAAGTTCAACACATCACTTCTACATGGAGCAAACATGTTGTGAAAGGAAATCCTCACTACGACCCATCGTGACTGTCGTGTTGTAAAGTTGTGAGGTGGACTATTACTATGTGCGATTGACAGTCCAAGGATTAGTTACAAATGTATTTAATACCACGATGTCGGATCCATGTCATGATGAACGTTTGTAAAGGCCAATTGTACAACGCTGTTTCCACATAATTTTCGTGTATGTGCTTCCGTCCCCACTCCATTTCTCCCCTGCCCTCACCCCTACCCTGTTCCCCCATCCCATTCCTCCATAATCCGTTTTGTGAAGGGACTTAATAGCCTAAACCACATAAAACTATTCCCATTCATATTCTCTCTCTCTCTCTCTCTCTCTCTCTCTCTCTCTCTCTCTCTCTCTCTCTCTCACTCTCCTCTCTCTCTCTCTCTCTGTCTGAAAAGTCACAAATTGAATACGTATATAAATTAATACCTAAATAAATGCCTTAATAAATAAACAGATAATAAATAAATAAATGTATATATAGAAATAAATATATAGTTGAGTAAATAACTACATAAATAAATAACTAATTAATACATACCACTACAGCAAATGATGAACAAAAAAAAGGAAAAAGAAAGGAAGGAAGGAAGGAAGGAAAAGAACCAAAAAAACCAAGATAGATAAACAAATTGGCAAACAAAACTCCAAAGTCTGCGTGGTGGGTAAGTGAAAAACAAATTAGTTGATTACTTAATTAGTTACTTAGTTAGTTCTATCATTCTCAATTTATAACCATCTTCTCATAATATCTTCATGGTACATCAATCCTCCCTGTCTTACATTTCGTTCTTACTTCTTTCTTTATCTTCCTATTTCCATCTCTTCTTTGTTTCTTTGTTTCTTTTTGTACTCTATTCATTCATTCTTTTACACTTTTTATTTTCTTTTATGTGTATGTACATATACATTTTTTTTTTTAAAAGACAATTACAAAGTTAGAGACAGAAAGAGGCTCGTTACTACTTGTAGTCTGGTAGAAGCACCCCCCAAAAAGACAAAAACTATTCTCACTTATTAACTAACTAATTAAATATCTAGCTAACTGATTAACTAATTAACTAACTGAGTAACTACCTTACTTACTACCTAACTACATGACTGACTAACTAATTAACTATTCTTCACATTTTTTTTTTGTTCTTTCACATTTTTTCTTTGCTCTGCCGGGATTCGAACCTGCAGCTTCTGGATGGGTGGGTGTCTGAAGGCGTGCCTTTTTCAGACGGATGTCTTCACACCACTGCTAACAGACACCTATTCTACTTTCAGATATTTATGCCTTTTGAAGTTCAATTTTGTTCCTCCCCAACCAGCAGCTCATTCAAATATTCAGGTTTTCTTCTTCTTCCTTTGAGTGTCCACAATCAACTATTTGATTTTTTTGACACTGTTCAGGTTGGGGCTCGCCCGTCGAAGAAGAGAGAGAGAGAGAGAGAGAGAGAGAGAGAGAGAGAGGAGAGAGAGAGAGAGAGAGAGAGAGAGAGAGAGAGAGAATCAGAGCAGCTGTTGCACCCTTGACTGGAAGGTGTCAAGAGTGGGGGCGGTCACAGACGCTGCTGACAACTCATTCCAGTCTCCAATTGTTCTAGCAAAGAATGAGTTCTGCCGATACTGTGTGCGGCACTGTATGGCAGAGTACTGTTTGTCATGTCCTCTTCTTTGGCGGACCGGAGCTGGATGTAGTTTGCTGTGGCTGACTGCGACCATGTTATTTTGAATCTTATACAGCATTGTCAGCCGTGCCATCTGCCGGCGTCGCTGAAGGGAGGGCCATCCCAGTCGAGAAAGCATGTTATTTATGCTGGAGGTGTTGTGGTAGCGGTTCAATACGAAGCGAGCCGCCCTTCTCTGTATTGCTTCTATTCTGTCCACATTCCTCTGTGTATGGGGGTCCCACACAGAGCTGGCATATTCCAAATGGGGCCTGACAAATGTCAGGTAAGCCTTCTCCCTCAGCTCTGTGGGGGCAGCTTTCAACTTCCTACAAAGGAATCCCAACATCCTGCTTGCTCTCAAAGTGATGGCATCAATGTGAGAATCCCAGCTAATGTTCTTCTCAATGGTGACGCCGAGATACTTGACTGATGACACAGTGTCCAGTGTGTGTCCATGCAGCTTGTACTGGTAGTGAAGGGGTCGCCGACTTCTGGTCACAGGAAGAATAGTACACTTCCCTGGGTGAAAGACCATGTCCCAGCTCTTCTCCCGTTCTCCAAGGCGATGGAGGTCTTCTTGTAGCTGGTCTTGGTCTCTCTGGGATGTGACTACTCTATAAGCTGCAGTGTCGTCAGCGAACAGCCTACAAGGTGAAGTCAGGCTCTCAGGGAGATCATTGATGTATACAAGGAACAAGCAAGGTCCCAAAACTGATCCTTGTGGTACACCTGACCTCTCCCTGACATTCTGATTGGGCTCCCTCCACTACAACTGCTTGACGTCGGTTTGACAGAAATCCCTTGATCCAGCGGTTGACTTCACTCCCGATGCCGTAGTGGTGAAGCTTGTGTAAGAGGAGACTGTGATTTACCTTGTCAAATGCTTTAGCGAAATCCATGACAAGTATGTCAGTCTGTCGTCCCTCTTCCATGCTGTCTACCAACTCATCAATGAACTCCAGGAGCTGGGTCTCACAGGATCGCTGACTCCTGAACCCGTGCCGCTGGGCATAGAGGATGTCATTCCGTTCTAGATGCTCCATCACAGAGCTCACGATGGTGTGATCCAGCAGTTTGCAAGAGATGCAGGTCAAGGAGACAGGCCTGTAATTTGCTGGGTCGTAATGCTCCCCCTTCTTGTAGATTGGTATGATGAGCGCATCCCTCCAGTCAGATGGAACTTGACCAGTAGTGAGGGATGACTGGAAGATGGCAGTGAGTATGGGGGTTATTTCCTCCGCGAGTTCTCTTAAGACTCTTGAGCTGACTCCATCGGGACCACTGGCTTTATGAGGGTCTAGTTCTTTTAACAATCGTTTGACTCCTTCCTCAGTGACCGTGATAGTGTTCAGCTGTGAGTAAGCTTTGTCTGCCATACTACACTTCTCCAAAAACTCGTGGTGGTAGTAATTTCTGCCATCACTGAACACTGACTGGAATTGTTGATTGAGGGCCTCTGCTTTTTCTTTTGGGTCAGATAACAGAAAACAGGTGTTTCCTACACAAGTCTGTTCGTGTGCCTGTTATGAGTCTCCCGTCAACTTTAGAAAGTATGCTGAACTCAGCACTGCAGAACATGACGCCATCCCCGTTCAAAACTGAAAGCAAAGGAAACCACATTGTCGTTGTCCTGAGCTTCAATACTATAACCGATTATGCCCTGTCACGTTACTACCACAACATCCATGCTGTGTATCGCAGAAAGTGCCCCTTCCAGGTAAACAGGGATAACACTGTGAAACACAGAAGAAGCCAAGGGTAGGCAAGGCAGCCTTTTCATCTCCATCTGGTTTATTTTTGCCAACTCTGCCCAGTTTCTTCTCTGGTGCTGATGCTGGCAGTGAAAAAATTGTTTATACTGATAACCATGTAGCTGACAATGATCATCATTTGCTTGCCTCTCTTCCCCAGTCTTTGTATGACACTCAAAACAATGAACAGCAAATTTACATGAAACTGTGTGGCGTCAATACACAGCTAGTGACAGTGTGCGATGACTGAGAAAAAGTGCGTAGCAGAAACAGATTTCCATATGACTGTTAGAGTAAAAAATACTAAGGCTATGAGCAGGAAAATAATACAACCGAAAGTGATTCAAAATCGATGCATTTACCCGACACAAAGCACAAAACTAATGTTAGAACATCAAGCACATGTGGCACAAACAGCGCCTAGCTCACTAAAGAAGCTAATGTGCAGCAGCACACAGAATCTTGTCAACAAAACATTCACACACAAATAATGGCAACTATTCAGGAAAGAGGGAACAACTTGGTCAATCTCCTCCGTGTTTGTGGCGAAGTTCAACACATCATTTCTACATGGAGCAAACATGTTGTGAAAGGAAATCCTCACTACGACCCATCGTGACTGTCGTGTTGTAAAGTTGTGAGGTGGACTATTACTATGTGTGATTGACAGTCCAAGGATTAGTTACAAATGTATTTAATACCACGATGTCGGATCCATGTCATGATGAACGTTTGTAAAGGCCAATTGTACAACGCTGTTTCCACATAATTTTCGTGTATGTGCTTCCGTCCTCACTCCATTTTTCCCCTGCCCTCACCCCTACCCTGTTCCCCCATCCCATTCCTCCATAGTCCGTTTTGTGAAGGGCCTTAATAGCCTAAACCACATAAAACTATTCCCATTCATATTCTCTCTCTCTCTCTCTCTCTCTCTCTCTCTCTCTCTCTCTCTCTCTCTCTCTCTCTCTCTCTGAAAAGTCACAAACTGAATACGTATATAAATTAATACCTAAATAAACGCCTTAATAAATAAACAGATAATAAATAAATAAATGTATGTATATAAATAGAAATATAATTGAGTAAATAACTATATAAATAATAACTAATTAATAGATACCACTAGAGCAAATGATGAAAAAGAGGAAAGAAGGAAGGAAGGAAGGAAAAGCACCAAAAAACCAAGAGAGATAAACAAATTGGCAAACAAAACCCCAAAGTCTGCGTGCTGGGTAAGTGAGAAAAAAAAATAGTTGATTACTTAATTAGTTAGTTAGTTCTATCATTCTCAATTTATAACCATCTTCTCATAATATCTTCATGGTACATCAATCCTCCCTGTCTTACATTTCGTTTTTTTTTTTTTTTCTTTATCTTCCTATGTCCATCTCTTCTTTGTTTCTTTGTTTCTTTTTTGTACTCTATTCATTCATTATTTTACACTTTTTATTTTCTTTTATGTGTATGTACATATACATTTTTTTTCTTCTTTTTTTTTTTAAAGACAATTACAAAGTTAGAGACAGAAAGAGGCTCTTTACTACTTGTAGTCTGGTAGAAGCACCCCCAAAAAAGACAAAAATTATTTTCACTAACTAATTAAATATCTAGCTGACTGATTAACTAATTAACTACCTTACTTACTACCTAACTACATGACTGACTAACTGACTAACTAATTAACTATTCTTCACAATTTTTTTTTTATTCTTTCACATTTTTTCTTTGCTCTGCCGGGATTCCAACCTGCAGCTTTTGGATGGGTGGGCGTCTGAAGGCGTGCCTTTTTCAGACGGATGTCTTACCCCACTGCTAACAGACACCTATTCTACTTTCAGATATTTATGCCTTTTGAAGTTCACTTTTGTTCTTCTCCAACCAGCAGCTCATTCAAATATTCAGGTGTTTCCTACACAAGTCTGTTCGTATGCCTGTTATGGGTCTCCCGTCAACTGCATCCTGGAAAAACTGGATACGTGAAAATCCTTGCCAAGAAGGGATAAAGAATTACTTTGATTACAGGGCTTACTGTTTAAAGCCAAAATATATCAGGACAATTGAAGACTTAAAGACGCGTGCTCATGGTTTTGGCTTAGAAATCTGAACTTCGAAACAGACAAGGATTCATGGCTGATGGTGCATACTGCTACGAAAGAAATCAGATTAAGAGAGCTGCAGTGGAAAATTGTTCATAATATAATACCCAACAGATATTTTACTACATAAAATGAAATTGGTAGAGGATAGTAATTGTTCCATCTGCACAACTGAAGTAGATTACATAGAACATAATTTTTTTACAAATGTCCCCCTGTGAAAGCATTTTGGAAGAAAATGGAAAGTTATGTTCATGGTCAGACAGGTATCCGCATAAATTTAGATCTTTTTGACATTCTGTTTGAGTCAAGATAACTACCTG
>CM065727.1:5789944-5794944 GCA_033310375.1 Conus canariensis
TCCACACAGAACATCAACAGTACCTCCATCAGGATGTCACATTTCTAGATGTTCACTCCACACAGAACATCAACAGGACCTCCATCAGGATGTCACATTTCTAGATGTGTTCACTCCACACAGAACATCAACAGGTACCTCCATCAGGATGTTACATTCTAATGTGTTCACTCCACACAGAACATCAACAGGTACTCCATCAGATGTCACATTCTAGAGTGTTCACTCCACAAGAACATCAACGTCGTACCTCCATCAGATGTCACATTTCTAGATGTGTTCACTCACACAGAACATCAACAGGTACCTCCATCAGGATGTCACATTTCTAGATGTGTTCACTCCACACAGAACATCAACAGGTACCTCCATCAGGATGTCACATTTCTAGATGTGTTCACTCCACACAGAACATCAACAGGTACCTCCATCAGGATGTCACATTTCTAGATGTGTTCACTCCACACAGAACATCAACAGTCTGTACCTCCATCAGGATGTCACATTTCTAGATGTGTTCACTCCACACAGAACATCAACAGGTACCTCCATCAGGATGTCACATTTCTAGATGTGTTCACTCCACACAGAACATCAACAGGTACCTCCATCAGGATGTCACATTTCTAGATGTGTTCACTCCACACAGAACATCAACAGGTACCTCCATCAGGATGTCACATTTCTAGATGTGTTCACTCCACACAGAACATCAACAGGTACCTCCATCAGGATGTCACATTTCTAGATGTGTTCACTCCACACAGAACATCAACAGGTACCTCCATCGGGATGTCACATTTCTAGATGTGTTCACTCCACACAGACATCAACAGTCTGTACCTCCATCAGCAACAGGTCCTCCATCGGATGTCACATTTCTAGATGTGTTCACTCCACACAGAACATCAACAGGTACCTCCATCAGGATGTCACATTTCTAGATGTGTTCACTCCACACAGAACATCAACAGGTACCTCCATCGGATGTCACATTTCTAGATGTGTTCACCCACACCAGAACATCAACAGTCTGTACCTCCTCAGGATGTCAATTTCTAGATGTGTTCACTCCAACAGAACATCAACAGGACCTCCATCAGGATGTCACATTTCTAGATGTGTTCACTCCACACAGAACATCAACAGGTACCTCCATCAGGATGTCACATTTCTAGATGTGTTCACTCCATACAGACATCAACAGTGTACCTCCATCACGATGTCACATTTCTAGATGTGTTCACTCCACACAGAGCATCAACAGTCTGTACCTCCATCAGGATGTCACATTTCTAGATGTGTTCACTCACACAGAACATCAACAGTACCTCCATCAGATGTCACATTTCTAGATGTGTTCACTCCACACAGAACATCAACAGGTACCTCCATCAGGATGTCACATTTCTAGATGTGTTCACTCCACACAGAACATCAACAGGTACCTCCATCAGGATGTCACATTTCTGATGTGTTCACTCCACACAGAACATCAACAGTACCTCCATCAGGATGTCACATTTCTAGATGTGTTCACTCCACACAGACATCAACAGGTACCTCCATCAGGATGCACATTTCTAGAGTGTTCACTCCACACAGAACACAACAGGTACCTCCATCGGATGTCACATTTCTAGATGTGTTCACTCCACACAGACATCAACAGGTACCTCCATCAGGATGTCATTTCTAGATGTGTTCACTCCACAGAACATCAACCAGGTACCTCCATCAGGATGTCACATTTCTAGATGTGTTCACTCCACACAGAACATCAACAGGTACCTCATCGGATGTACATTTCTAGATGTGTTCACTCCACACAGAACATCAACAGTACCTCCATCAGGATGTCACATTTCTAGATGTGTTCACTCCACACAGAACATCAACAGGTACCTCCATCAGGATGTCACATTTCTAGATGTGTTCACTCCACACAGAACATCAACAGGTACCTCCATCAGGATGTCACATTTCTGATGTGTTCACTCCAACAGAACATCAACAGGTACCTCCATCGGATGTCACATTTCTAGATGTGTTCACTCCACACAGACATCAACAGGTACCTCCATCAGAACATCAACAGTTACCTCCATCAGATGTCACTTTCTAGATGTGTTCACTCCACACAGACATCAACAGTACCTCCATCAGGATGTCACATTTCTAGATGTGTTCACTCCACACAGACATCAACAGGTACCTCCATCAGGATGTCACATTTCTAGATGTGTTCACTCCACACAGACTCAACAGGTACCTCCATCAGGATGTCACATTTCTAGATGTGTTCACTCCACACAGAACATCAACAGGTACCTCCATCAGGATGTCATATTTCTAGATGTGTTCACTCCACACAGAACATCAACAGGTACCTCCATCAGATGTCACATTTCTAGATGTGTTCACTCCACACAGAACATCAACAGGTACCTCCATCAGGATGTCACATTTCTAGATGTGTTCACTCCACACAGAACATCAACAGGTACCTCCATCAGGATGTCAATTTCTAGATGTGTTCACTCCACACAGAACATCAACAGGTACCTCCATCAGGATGTCACATTTCTAGATGTGTTCACTCCACACAGACATCAACATCTGTACCTCCATCAGGATGTCACATTTCTAGATGTGTTCACTCCACACAGAACATCAACAGGTACCTCCATCAGGATGTCACATTTCTAGATGTGTTCACTCCACACAGAACACAACAGGTACCTCCATCGGATGTCACATTTCTAGATGTGTTCACTCCACACAGACATCAACAGTCTGTACCTCCATCAGGATGTCAATTTCTAGATGTGTTCACTCCACACAGAACATCAACAGGTACCTCCATCAGGATGTCACATTTCTAGATGTGTTCACTCCACACAGAACATCAACAGTCTGTACCTCCATCGGATGTCAATTTCTAGATGTGTTCACTCCACACAGAACATCAACAGGTACCTCCATCAGGATGTCACATTTCTAGAGTGTTCACTCCACACAGAACATCAACAGGTACCTCCATCAGGATGTCACATTTCTAGATGTGTTCACTCCACACAGACCATCAACAGGTACCTCCATCAGGATGTCACATTTCTAATGTGTTCACTCCACACAGAACATCAACAGGTACCTCCATCAGGATTCAATTTCTAGATGTTTTCACTCCACACAGAACATCAACAGGTACCTCCATCAGGATGTCACATTTCTAGATGTGTTCACTCCACACAGAACATCAACAGGTACCTCCATCAGGATGTCACATTTCTAGATGTGTTCACTCCACACAGAACATCAACAGGTACCTCCATCAGGATGTCACATTTCTAGATGTGTTCACTCCATACAGAGCATCAACAGTCTGTACCTCCATCACGATGTCACATTCTAGATGTGTTCACTCCACACAGAGCATCAACAGTCTGTACCTCCATCAGGATGTCACATTTCTAGATGTGTTCACTCACACAGAACATCAACAGGTACCTCCATCAGGATGTCACATTTCTAGATGTGTTCACTCCACTACAGAGCATCAACAGTCTGTACCTCCATCACGATGTCACATTTCTAGATGTGTTCACTCCACACAGAGCATCAACAGTCTGTACCTCCATCAGGATGTCCACATTTCTAGATGTGTTCACTCCACACAGACATCAACAGGTACCTCCATCAGGATGTCACATTTCTAGATGTGTTCACTCCACACAGAACATCAACAGGTACCTCCATCACGATGTCACATTTCTAGATGTGTTCACTCCACACAGAGCATCAACAGTCTGTACCTCCATCAGGATGTCATATTTCTAGATGTGTTCAACTCCACACAGAACATCAACAGGTACCTCCATCAGGATGTCACATTTCTAGATGTGTTCACTCCACACAGAACATCAACAGGTACCTCCATCAGGATGTCACATTTCTAGATGTGTTCATCCCACACAGACCATCAACAGGTACCTCCATCAGGATGTCACATTTCAGATGTGTTCACTCCACACAGAACATCAACAGGTACCTCCATCAGGATGTCACATTTCTAGATGTGTTCACTCCACACAGAACATCAACAGGTACTTTTTTTTTTTCGGATTCATTTCTAGATGTGTTCACCCAACAGAACATCAACAGGTACCTCATCAGATGTCATTTCTAGATGTGTTCACTCCAACAGAACATCAACAGGACCTCCATCGGATGTCACATTTCTAGATGTGTTCACTCCACACAGAACATCAACAGGTACCTCCATCAGGATGTCACATTTCTAGATGTGTTCACTCCACACAGAGCATCAACAGTCGTTCCTCATCGATGTCACATTTCTAGATGTGTTCACTCCACACAGAACATCAACAGTCTGTACCTCCATCAGGATGTCACATTTCTAGATGTGTTCACTCACACAGAACATCAACAGTACCTCCATCAGGATGTCACATTTCTAGATGTGTTCACTCCACACAGAACATCAACAGGTACCTCCATCAGGATGTCACATTTCTAGATGTGTTCACTCCACACAGAACATCACTGTACCTCCATCAGGATGTCACATTTCTAGATGTGTTCACTCCACACAGAACATCAACAGATACCTCCATCAGGATGTCACATTTCTAGATGTGTTCACTCCACACAGAACATCAACAGGTACCTCCATCACGATGTCACATTTCTAGATGTGTTCACTCCACACAGACATCAACAGTTGTACCTCCATCAGGATGTCAATTTCTAGATGTGTTAATCCACACAGACATCAACAGGTACCTCCATCAGGATGTCACATTTCTAGAGTGTTCACTCCACACAGACATCAACAGGTACCTCCATCAGGATGTCACATTTCTAGATGTGTTCATCCACACAGACATCAACAGGTACCTCCATCAGGATGTCACATTTCTAGATGTGTTCACTCCACACAGAACATCAACAGGTACCTCCATCAGATGTCACATTTC
>CM065727.1:5799944-5802444 GCA_033310375.1 Conus canariensis
TTTGATGCGTCCTCGCGAGCGCACTCGTGCCAGAGAGAGAGAGAGGAGAGAGAGAGAGAGAGAGAGAGAGAGAGAGAGAGAGAGAGAGAGAGAGAGAGTTCAGATGGTTTATTGTTCAGACACTGTGTTCATACAATTGAGTGAGTTTTATATGAATAGCATTCTGGAGCTGTCTCGTTATAGTGTGTGTGTGTGTATGTTTCTCTGTGTGTGTGGGTGTGGATGTGTGTGTGTGTGTGTGTGTGTGTGTGTGTGTGTGTGTGTGTGTGTGTGTGTGTGTGTGTTGTCTGTCTGTCTGTCTGTCTGTCTGGAAGGGTGGGTGTGTGTGCGTGTGTGTGTGTGGGGGGGGGGGGGGGGGTACGTTGTCTATTATTGCTTTAATTGTTTATATATATGGAATTTGTAATGGGCCGCGTGCTCTATTCAACAGAGAAGTGTGCACATAAAAATGTTCATTATTATTATTATTACTTTAGAACCCCCCCCTCTCTCTCTCTCTCTCTCTCTCTCTCTCTCTCTCTCTCTCTCTCTCTCTCAACAAAACGGGAAAGTAACACGTGCAACCACATGCACGCAAGCACGCACACGTACACACAATCAAATAATTTTCGCAAGAAAACGGAAATTGTTCCATGAAAAAATAGCAGGCACAGCAGCCCGTAAAAAATACTTGACATTTCAGACAATGAACTCATCCACAGTGGCACCTGATCCAACATGCTGCTGCGTAGTTTGAAGGTCTAGAAAATTAACTTAGCCAGACTCGCTGTTGCTGATGGATTCGTGGCATTGAGAATGGATATTTTTTTGCAGTCTGTAAGATTACTAATTGAAATCTGATATATTGTTTGTTTCGTAAGTCGTTATAAATTAGGCAGCAGAACAAAAGATGGGTTTCATCTTCTTGAGAGGCTAAATAAAACGGACATTGTAACATACCGATATTTTCTGATTTGTATCTATATCTGTAAAAATTCAGATCTGATATTCCCAGGCGAAACTTAGTATACATACTTCTAAAGCAATGTGAATTGATAACATAAATACAATATATAACAACAAGAGAAATGATAACTACTACCCGGCAGAGAGAGAGAGAGAGAGAGAGATTAAGATGTTTTGTTCATATATCGGCTTGGGCTCATTATGAAGGGGTACATGAATACAATATCTAACAAAAAGAGAAATGATGACTACTACCTGGGGAGAGAGAGAGAAGAGAGAGAGAGAGAGAGAGAGAGAGAGAGAGAGAGAGAGAGACAGAAAAGACAGAGACAGAGACAGAGCAGAGACAGAGAGACAGAGAGACAGAGAGAGAGAGAGAGAGGGGGGGGGGGGCTTTCTGAAAGCTATAGCAGACTCTACACAAACCCACTTAGTAAAATGGAAAGTCGCACGACGGAGATTGCGGACTGGGATGAATAGTGGACTTGCGGAGGGTACAGCAGAGAGCCATTTGCTCCATCGATTTCGCCCAGACAGCGGCCTCAGCAGTTAGTCACTTGGTACTTCGACCACTGTTTCCGAACACAGCTTCGCAACAGGAGAGAACAGAGACAGAGCGGCACGCACATCAGGGACCACACGCGCTCGTACACGCAAGCATACGCGCGAGCGCGCGAGCGCACACACGCATACACATACACACTACCACCACCACTACCACCACTACCAACACCACCACCACCACAACCACCACCATCATCACCACCAACAACAACAACAGAACACACGCAGGCGCGCGGATGCGCGCTTTTTCACGCGCGCATCACACACACACACACACACACACACACACACACACACACACACACACACACACACACACACACACACACAACACACACACACACACACACACACACACACACACACACAGCCGCTCCCTCTCTCTCTCTCTCTCTTGTAAACACGCACGCGCGCGCGCGCGCGCGACCTTTCGCACATCTTCCTTCCTTCCTCTCCTACCCTTTACTGTCTCCCCTTTCTTCATACCCTCTCCCCCTCCACCCTCTCTGCCATTATCACCCCTCTTCTCCCTCCCTCACACACACACACACACACACACACACACACACACACACACACACACACACACACACACAACGTCTCGAACATACATATCTTGACAAAAGAAAAGAGAAGGGGGGGGGGGGAGGGGGGAAGGGGTTGAAGGAAGATTGTAGGTGTCGGTGAGAGAGGGGGTTAGAAGCGTGTGCGGGGCCTGGGGGGGGGGAGGGGTGGTAGGGGAGTAGGAGGAAAAGACCCAGAGGCAGATGGGGGTGGGGGGGGGGGGGAGAGAGACAGGGAGGAGGCTTGTCGACTGCGAAACATAAGCGCTTCAGCTGTCTCCAAGGCCTGGGGGAAATAGGGACTGTCAGGGGAGACAATCAAAAAGAGATTATTGTTACACAAAGCCCTGTCCCCCCAGGGTCTGAAGCACGGGGGGTGAGAAATTCACATCCAGTCCTGTGAAGACAGCGTCAGTCAGCCGCGGCCT
>CM065727.1:5819944-5824944 GCA_033310375.1 Conus canariensis
ATTTATGGGCACCACTCTAAGTCTCCCATGGTGACCTCGGTTTGCATGTCCCAATCCTCATTTATGGGCACCACTCTAAGTCTCCCATGGTGACCTCGGTTCATGTTCCCAATCCTCATTTATGGGCACCACTCTAAGTCTCCCATGGTGACCTCGGTTTGCATGTCCCAATCCTCATTTATGGGCACCACTCTAAGTCTCCCATGGTGACCTCGGTTCATGTTCCCAATCCTCATTTATGGGCACCACTCTAAGTCTCCCATGGTGACCTCGGTTTGCATGTCCCAATCCTCATTTATGGGCACCACTCGAAGTCTCCCATGGTGACCTCGGTTTGCATGTCCCAATCCTCATTTATGGGCACCACTCTAAGTCTCCCATGGTGACCTCGGTTCATGTTCCCAATCCTCATTTATGGGCACCACTCTAAGTCTCCCATGGTGACCTCGGTTTGCATGTCCCAATCCTCATTTATGGGCACCACTCTAAGTCTCCCATGGTGACCTCGGTTCATGTTCCCAATCCTCATTTATGGGCACCACTCTAAGTCTCCCATGGTGACCTCGGTTCATGTTCCAATCCTCATTTATGGGCACCACTCTAAGTCTCCCATGGTGACCTCGGTTCATGTTCCCAATCCTCATTTATGGGCACCACTCTAAGTCTCCCATGGTGACCTCGGTTCATGTTCCCAATCCTCATTTATGGGCACCACTCTAAGTCTCCCATGGTGACCTCGGTTTGCATGTCCCAATCCTCATTTATGGGCACCACTCTAAGTCTCCCATGGTGACCTCGGTTTGCATGTCCCAATCCTCATTTATGGGCACCACTCTAAGTCTCCCATGGTGACCTCGGTTTGCATGTCCCAATCCTCATTTATGGGCACCACTCGAAGTCTCCCATGGTGACCTCGGTTTGCATGTCCCAATCCTCATTTATGGGCACCACTCTAAGTCTCCCATGGTGACCTCGGTTTGCATGTCCCAATCCTCATTTATGGGCACCACTCGAAGTCTCTCCATGGTGACCTCGGTTTGCATGTCCCAATCCTCATTTATGGGCACCACTCTAAGTCTCCCATGGTGACCTCGGTTTGCATGTCCCAATCCTCATTTATGGGCACCACTCTAAGTCTCCCATGGTGACCTCGGTTTGCATGTCCCAATCCTCATTTATGGGCACCACTCTAAGTCTCCCATGGTGACCTCGGTTTGCATGTCCCAATCCTCATTTATGGGCACCACTCTAAGTCTCCCATGGTGACCTCGGTTTGCATGTCCCAATCCTCATTTATGGGCACCACTCGAAGTCTCCCATGGTGACCTCGGTTTGCATGTCCCAATCCTCATTTATGGGCACCACTCTAAGTCTCCCATGGTGACCTCGGTTTGCATGTCCCAATCCTCATTTATGGGCACCACTCTAAGTCTCCCATGGTGACCTCGGTTTGCATGTCCCAATCCTCATTTATGGGCACCACTCTAAGTCTCCCATGGTGACCTCGGTTTGCATGTCCCAATCCTCATTTATGGGCACCACTCTAAGTCTCCATGGTGACCTCGGTTTGCATGTCCCAATCCTCATTTATGGGCACCACTCTAAGTCTCCCATGGTGACCTCGGTTTGCATGTCCCAATCCTCATTTATGGGCACCACTCTAAGTCTCCCATGGTGACCTCGGTTTGCATGTCCCAATCCTCATTTATGGGCACCACTCTAAGTCTCCCATGGTGACCTCGGTTTGCATGTCCCAATCCTCATTTATGGGCACCACTCTAAGTCTCCCATGGTGACCTCGGTTTGCATGTCCCAATCCTCATTTATGGGCACCACTCTAAGTCTCCCATGGTGACCTCGGTTTGCATGTCCCAATCCTCATTTATGGGCACCACTCGAAGTCTCCCATGGTGACCTCGGTTCATGTTCCAATCCTCATTCATGGGCACCACTCGAAGTCTCCCATGGTGACCTCGGTTCATGTTCCCAATCCTCATTTATGGGCACCACTCTAAGTCTCCCATGGTGACCTCGGTTCATGTTCCAATCCTCATTCATGGGCACCACTCGAAGTCTTCCATGGTGACCTCGGTTCATGTTCCCGATGCTCATTCATGGGCACCACTCTAAGTCTCCCATGGTGACCTCGGTTCATGTTCCCGATCCTCATTCATGGGCACCACCACTCTAAGTCTCCCATGGTGACCTCGGTTCATGTCCCAATCCTGATTCATGGGCACCAGTCCAAGTCTCCCATGGTGACATCGGTTTGCATGTCCCAATCCTCATTCATGGGCATCACTCTAAGTCTCCCATGCCGAATCAGTCATGGGGACTGACATCGGAGGGATGTGATGGCGGTCTCCTTCTGAAGAGGAACTCTCACTCACTGAGATTCTGCGTCTCGACGACGACGAGGTGGTTCTCAAAGGTAGCATTCTACTGTGTGTTAAGTTAGAATAGCTCACCATCAAAGTGACACGGCAGCAGTGCAGCATCTCCTCAAACGTGTGACCTGAAGACGACATGAAATAGGGATTTCCGTGTGGAATGTTGACAGTGAGGTTTGCACAAAATATATGGGGTGTGACTTTGCATGGAGAGCCGTGAGCGTCATGCTACTGAAGGGGGCAGGGAATGCGAGAAGGCAGTACAGAGCAACCAGGAGCGTGCATTGAAAGTGCGACAATTACAGGCAGCATCACAACACGAAAAGAAGAAAGGAGCCAGAACAGAACCATGCACGCACTTGCTCGTCGCCACGTCAGCGTGCTGGCGGTCTGACCCGGCGGCCTGAGGCCTCATACAACCAGGCTTTGATGCCTGCCCGCCATCTCCATGCCAGAACACCCGCCACCACAGCCAGCGCCACCTCCACCACCACCACCATGCCCAGGAAAGCCGCCCAGATCTGGCAGCGAGGGGTAGAGTGCCACCGACTCTGTGAAACTTGTGTTGCCGCAGTAATGGTTCAACTCCAGCTCTGAGATCAGGACACTGAGCTGATTCTGGTAGAGAGAGGCGACTCCTCCCCTGTGGACACACACACACACACACACACACACACACACACACACACAACACACACACGAGCACGCACGCACGTACGTACGCACACACACGCACGCACACACACACACGCACGCACGCACGCACTCGCGCACGCACGCACACACACGCGCGCGCGCGCGCGCGCTTGAGCGCACGTACGTACGCACGCACGCACGCACACTCACACGCACACACACTTTATCATATTTGCTAGGCTTTCAACTGGCTTTTTTTTTTTTTTTAAATATCTGAAAACAATTAAATGCGAACTGAAGTTGTCATTGTCAACTGTATTCCAACCAGTTTCACAGTCTTGTCTAAATCCACTTACTGTTATGACTATGTGTTATGATGGCATTGCTGCTTCCTAACACGCGTGTTATGTCTACAGAGTATTTTGTCTAGCATACTTGAGACACGTGACAATAGTTTATAAGAGAATATGATAAACATTCTTTTTTTAATCTTCTTTTTAATGAGCACACATAAAGAAAAAATCCAGTGATCAACTTTGATAACGTACATAACGTCATACAAGGTTATCAAACACGAAGGCCTAACTCATCTCTCCATCTCAAATCCATCAAGTATGACATTTGGAGAAAGCAAATTACACTGACAAATTTCAGCACCACATTGTTCTAATCAGGCTCCAAGGTCGTGGATAACATGCAAATATTAAGGACAGAAAATTCACATTACGCATAATAAGCATTCACTCGCTATTAGTTTAACATAATTATGGGGCCCATTTTGTTTAGTAGTTTGCATAAGTCATCTCCATCGAGGACATTTATTTCTCCATGTTATATCTGTAGAACAGCTCCTTCAAAAACATGTTTAGGTTAGGTTTTGTTTCGTTAATTCTACATTTATAAATGAAGTATCTTCCCATTGGAATTATCAGATCTAACATAAATCGGGGTCGTTTCCAAGGGAGATGACTGAGGGCGGAAATTGATCATTTTTTCCGCTCTCAGTCACCTCGCTTTGAAACTAACTTTGACTCACACTGACTGCTACCCTTCGTTGTTTTGTATTTCGCGTCACGTCTTCGATGTGTACTGAGAGCGCTGTGTAAGTGATTGCTCGTTCTTCGTTTTCATTGTCCTAGATGTTGTTTGTTTTTGCCTGAAGAAGACCCAAGATGTCGACATGCATTGTGTTTTGTGCTGTAATCCGTCTGTCTGTATTGTCTTCAGGAACTAATACACTTTCTTTTTTAAATATCATCGGTTTTTGTTGTTGTTGTTGTTTTATCTCTCACCAGTGCCATATTAAATAATCTCCACACTAAGGGACAATTCTACACGGTGTGAACAGTTCATCTCCAAAACACTTTGAAGCTCTTGAACATGATAAACTTAACCATGTAACTCACTGGTACATTTTCGGTCATGGTAGACATTTTCTCATTTCTTCTTCTTGTTTAGTCCCCCAAAGATATCCTGTGTATTGAAATATTCACACAAGCGAATTTGTGTGTCAAACTGTTATTATCTGGATGCGCATTCTGACAACGCTAATAGCTTGCATGGGTAGAGAGAGATTATCAAGTCTTTGTTATCTAGATCGCCACGTCTACATTATGTACGTTGTATATGTATATAGGTCTACAACACTCTGTGTGTGTGTGTGTGTGTGTGTGTGTGTGTGTGTGTGTGTGGTGGCAGTATATAATTAGAAAACATTTCCGGGCTGCCCTATAGTCCTTAGAAACAAAGTTATCTTGTTTCTTTCGCAGATATTGTGTGCGTGCGTGCGTGCGTGCGTGCGTGCGTGCGTGTGTGTGTGTGTGTGTGTGTGTGTGTGTGTGTGTGTGTGTGTGTGTGTGTGTGTGTGTGTGTGTGTGTGCGTGCGTGCGTGTGTGTGTGGTGTGTCACTTCCGGGTCCTTCTCATGGTCGGCTGAGATTTTGAGCTCCGTATTTTTTTTGTTTTGTAGGCCTAT